>PITA01030261.1:0-16755 GCA_004023965.1 Spilogale gracilis | reverse complement strand
TGGCCGGGCTGGCTTCCCGTTTGTACCGTGTTTCCTCCCCTGCGGGGCCCGCGGACCACACGGCCCCATGCGTGAGGACAGGGCCCTCTCCTTCCTTCCCACCCGGGGGTCATGCCCAGCCCTGCCCGGCTCCGAGCCCGCAGGCCAGGCTGCCCCGGTGTGGGCCCCACAGTCGATCTCAGGCTGCTGTCCTGCTCCCCAGAGTCTGAGGAGCCCCAGGCTTGGCGCCCTGGAGCAGAACTGCAGGTTAGGTCTATTGGCTGCATTGCTGCCTACAATCTTCCCTGGCTCCCTAGTGCCCCCTGGGCACTGTGGCCAGGGCCCTGCGGTCATGGCTATTCCTTGCCCTGCTGGTTTCCTCTCACCCAGCCTTTTCAGTCACGCCCTCTGCCAGCCCATGATCTCCACTGACTGTCCTGTCACCCCGTCTTCTTCCCTTTGCTGGGGCTGAGACAGGACGGCAGGCAGGGTGGCCTGGGCAGGGAAGGTGGGACGGCGGTCAGCCCCACGGCTCTGAGCACAGTCCGGGAGGACCGCAGCTCCATGGGTGAGGCAGGAGAGCCGTCCCTGAGGTCCAGCAGGGCTGGGGGATGGGTGGGCGCTGGCCCCAGAGCAGAGAACCCCGTGACACTCAGCTGTCCGGCCAGCTGTGAGTCCTGTCCCTGGGGGGCTGCCTGGGGCGCGCCCGATAGAGTCCTGAGCCCAGTTCCCCAGAACCCACAGGAGCCATGTTGTGAAGCTGCCATGTTGGGATTAAGGGTGCGTGGGGACGATTTGGATTTCCCACGGATCTGTCTGGGCCAAGCTTGCAGTGAGTGTCGGGTGACGTCCTCACTGCGTGCTGCGGGTGGGACGTGGCCCTACTGCTCACACATCTAGAAGCTGGACGCCCGAGGTCAGGATGCCGACAGCGTTGGACTCTGGTGAGACCTGGCTTCTCGGCCTGGAGCCGGGGGGCTTCCCACGGTGCCCACACGTGGCCTCTACCGCGCCCCAGGACAGACGGCTGGGGCTCCCCGCCCGCCCGCACGGCCTCCCCGCACCTGGTCCCCACCCGAGAGGCCCCAGCTCCAGACACAGCCGCAGTGGTGGCCCCGGCTTCGACGGTGGTGTTTCTGGGACGCAGTTTTGTCCCCGACAGAAGCCAACACCTTTCAGAGGGTGCTAAGGGCAGCCTGGGTCTCGGGAGAGCGTTGTGGGCCCACAAGCCTGTGGACACGCGAGGCACGGGGGCAGGAGGGAGGCTGGGAGGAGGTCCCCGGAAGGCCTGCGGGTGGGGTTCGAGCATACTGTCCCAGCGGCACCCCTGTAAGTAAGTTCCAGGAGGAAAGAAAGGCAGGCTCCAGGACGGGGTCGTCGGGAGACGGCAGAATGAAACAGTCAGCTAATGTGCAGGGAACGAACGTGGGAGCAGAGAGGGCCTTTGGGCGGGGAGCTGGAGACCACGCGGAGAGCCAGGCTGAGACGCAGGCACCCTCGGGGTCGCCGGGCCTGGGGCTTTCCCGGTCTGGGGGTGCCTAAGCTCTCTACACTCCAATTTATTCTTCCAGTGTTCCTTCTTGCAGAAACAAGACGGCACATCCGTTTTTCTAACCGCCCTTTCTGTCTCCCCTAGAAGGCCGTGGGCCTCACATGCTCTTTGACCCTTGGCTTTGTCCACTTTCCAGTAAACCTGCATGTCCTAGCCTTCCGCGCTGGGTGACAGAGACCTTTGGGTCATTTTTTATGGCTGCATGGGACTGCCGTGGGTAGCCAGTCTCCCGGGCTTGGGCACCGAGCCAGCTTCCAACAGTTCTCAATCAAAAACAACGCTTTACTGCGTAACCCCGAGTGTCTGTCTCGGTTGTTGTGGTCCCAGGTGCTTCCTGAGGATAGGTCCCTCTGAGCGGGGTTTCTAGAACAGAAGAGAAACGAGCATGTAGTCGAGTTTTGTTAGATGTTGCCACATTGCCCTCTATAATGATCGTACCATTTGCCGTCTCCCGGCCGTGCATGCTCACGCTCCATAAAGCCTGAGTGTGGGAGGTGTGGCTAAGCTCTGCAGCTCCCGGCAGGATGGTAGGCGGGACACAGTGCCTCTGCAGGGCTTTAATTTGCATTTCTCTTACTGTGAATGAAACTGAGCAGCGTGTCCAGTCGCCAGGGATGCCGTTCCAAAGCAGCACAGACTTACACATGGGAGGCACAGCCTCTCCCAGATCTGGGGGCTGGAGTCTGAGATCCAGCCGTGGCCGGCCTGGTGCCTCCCAAGGCCTCTCTCCTTGGTGTGTAGATGGCCGTCTTCTCCCCGTGCTCTTACACGGTCACCCGTGTGTGTGCATGTGTGCGTGTGCACGTATGTGTCGGTGTGTGCGTGTGTGTGCATGTGCACGTGTGCGTGCGTGCGAGCGTGTGTGCACACCTTAATCTCTTCTCACAAAGACCCCAGGTACGTATAACCTGGAGGATCTCGTTGTGACCTGACTTTCTCTTCAAAGGCTCTGTGTCAGAAGAGCTGCATTCTGAGGTTTTGGGATCAGGACCTGAGCGTAGAAATTGAGGGGGGGATGCATTCATAACAAACATCCTTTCATATGTTTAGGGGTCATTTTAACTTTTTCGTGTGAATTATCTGATCATGTCATTTGTCCATTTTCCTGATGGGTTTTCAACCCTTTTCTCTTTAATTTTTAAAGTTTCCCATAGAGTATGGCTATCAGCCTGTACATCCTGGAAATGTTTTCTCCAGCCTTGTCATCCATCGTTTGACTTTGTTTATGGCTTTATTTTTGGTAAAAAAAAAAAAAAAAAAAACTTAAAAATATAGTCAAGTTATTTATCAGCACTTCCTTTTATTACATCTGGATTTTGATGCATAGTTAGTGTGGCCTATGGGATTGCAGTGGCTTGATTCGCCTGGGCTGCGTGATATTTCCCAGAATTCTCAGAAGGCAAGAGCCTTACAGGGCTTGTGAAATGAGCTCCCACAGCGACATGAGGTCAGATTCATGCCACAAAACACTTACTTGTGAGTATATAGTCTTCCTAGTGGTTCCACCTTCAGGAGTGAACTCTGACACAATTAGAAAGCCTTTCCCTACATCCACATCTTAGAGAAAGTCGCCAATGATTTCCTTCATTACTCTGACCCATTGATGCTTATTCTCGTGCATGAGGTGAATAAGCTTCATTTTAATCTTCTCCCAAATGGATATCCCGTTGTCCTGACAGCATTTATTTACGAAACTCTATTTCCCCCCAGGATTTACGATGTCTCCTTTGGAGTATAACCTGTTCATTCTGGTTCATGAGAACCCACTGTACATATTTTCTCCCCAAATCTGCAAGATTATTTTGGGTTACACAGATGTCTTTTATCTATACTACTTTTTATGGTTTCCAGCTGTTATGAGAATTACAAAAATACAATATAATTTCAAATGTGGTTCTCATCTTGCTAAGCAAGGTGATCAAAGCTATTCTCACAATCTATGTGATCCTGATGTCCTGATGTGTGTGTTTATCCCCAACGTTCATGTTGACATCCTAGCCCCGATACGATGGCATTGGGAGGTGGGCCTTTGGAAGGTGAGTATCAGTGCGCTTATGCTCGAGATCCCACGGAACTCTCTGACCCTTTCCACCGTGGGGATGCTGTGAGAGCTCTGTGACTCACAAGAGGCCTTCCCTCGACCCTCCTAGCACCCTGACTGGAACTTTCAGCCTCCAGAAGTGAGAAATAAATATATGCTGTCTATAAGTCACCCAGTGTGTGGTTTCTTTGTGATATTAGCCCAGCGGACTAGGAGAGCCTGACTTGTGATTCCAATGCAGGGAGCATCTGTGGGTCTGCTTCTATTATCTCTTTCTTCTGCAGTGTTTCTCTTCTTTCATCTTCATCTCCTCTAATGCTGTGTCAGGAAACTGTACCTGAAAAAACATGGTGACCAGGACTAATTGGAAGAGTGGGGTGATATTTTGGTCTTTGTATTGCATTTCTTTCTGCCCGGCATCAGGGGGGGCTGGTAGTCACGGGACACCCCAATCCATGTTCAAGGCCCGAGACCTCACAGGCCTTGGGGTAGTGAAAGTTTAGCTGCAAGTTTGTGCAAGGGCTGTTTTACTTTGTTCACTGGGTAAACTCATCTACCAAGCAGGGCCCGGAGTGGTGGCTTAGCAGAGGGCCCTCCTTAGAAAGGCCTGGCAAGACAGATAGCTTCATCTTTCCTCCACCCTCCAAATCGTCCTTGTTTTTATGTCGATAGGAGCCCTGGAAGCCGACTGGCGAACTGGTGTAGAAATACAGTCTGCACATTCCCCCACTCCCTCCAGCCGCTCAGTGAAGGGTCTTCCCAGCCACCTCCCCTTGGGCTTCAGCGGCTCAGACAGACCCCACTTAGCCCTCTGTCCTCTGCTCCCAGGGAGGGGCTCAGATGGTCCCATGGGACCTTGGGGATGTGCAGTGCCCGGGGGTGTGGCCCGGGTCGTGGAGGGCAGAGTGGGGAGGGAGCGGGGCCGAGGCAGGCCAGAGCGTGCACAGGCTCAGACAGGGTGGAGTGGAGCGCAGAAGGGACAGGACGTTCTGGGCCGGGCGCTGACTGTGGGTGGGGGCAGGAGGCCAAGGCCAGCAGAGCAGAATAATGGGTGAGCCAGGAGGGGTGGGAGCTCTTTTTTTTAATTTTTGCTTTCTATTTTTTTATTTTTTATTTTTAATGATTTAACAAAAGATCCAATGTGCAGTTCCTGGAAGAATTGTTTGTGCCTCCCCTCCCTCGGACGCGGCCTCGGCCTGCTGCAAGCCGGGGCTACAGAGCAGGGTCTCTGGTCTTCCCAGCCTGAGCAAGGGGGACTGCTGAATCCCCAGGGAGGAGAGGGGATGCTGTGGTCGGGATTAGGATAGTCCTTCTGGAAGCTTCCAACGGAAGGAAGCATACCGAAGCAGGAATGGTATGGCAGCGTTGACAAAGAATGCTTGTGTGTGCTTGCTACACTCCCTGGGGCCCGCTCCCCATTCTCTAGCACATCTGGGCTGGGTGCTACACTCCCCGGGGCCCCCCTCCCCATTCTCTGGCATATCTGGGCTGGGCGCTACACTCCCCGGGGCCCGCTCCCCATTGTCTAGCACATCTAGGCTGGGCGCCGAGGCCACCACTGAATGACAGCGCCGCCTGCCCTTGGGTAATTTCTCCGCCTGCAGGAAGAGAGGCCAGGATGGTGTCCTGGTGGCTAGTGGCCGCCCACGGTGACCCGTTCGGAGACATATAAATGGGTTTTCAGGGGCTGGAGTCACGCCCAGCCCTGGCCCTGAGGTGTGCGTGCTCGTGTGCGGACCTCAGGGAAGATGCGGGCTGTCCTGCTGACTGCCCTCCTGGCTTCGATCTCAGTGCCTGGGACCCAGACAGTGTGGCTGGGGAGGCTGGACCCGAAGCAGGTAACGGCCCTCCCGTGGGGCCACAGCCGCTGGGCTACCCTCCCAGTGCCAGCCCACACTGGCCCTGGCTATGGGGGGATGGGCTAACCCGAGGAAGGGGCCCTGGGCTCCCAGAGAGAGAGAGGAAGCCTCAGAGGGCTGAAAGGACCGGGCCCCCTCTCCTTCTCTTCCTCCACCAGCTTCTGGGGTCCTGGTATGTTGTTGCCTTGGCCTCAGGGGAGAAGGGCTTTGCCCTGGAGAAGGCCATGAAGAACATCGAGGGGGTCGTGGTGACCCTTACTCCGGAAAGCAACCTGAGGATGTGGTCCTCCAGGCACAGGTGTGTGCTCTGTGTGCCCCGCGCCGTGCGCCCCGAACTCCATCCGGGCTGGGAGAGGCCTCCTGGGCACGCCCCCGGCGAGCTACTGCTGAAAGCTCATGTCTTGTGCACCCCGATTCCCGCATCTGCCTGCACGAGGTGGGGGCCCGGGCACACCTGGACCACAGCCTGGCTGGGAAAGGCGGATTGTGCTGGGGCCCCAGCAGCCGACACGCATTCACATCAGGGCTTGAAGAAGCAGTGAGCGGGGCCTCTCCCGTCCATTGTCATTCCATCGTATTTGTTGGCTTTTGGACCGGAAATACGTTTGCATGGCTTCAAAATCAGGGTCCCCGGCAGGTGTTCCGTGGGGGTCCTGACCCCCTCCCTGCCTCAGCCAGCCGGTCTCCTCCCTGACCCCCTCCCTGCCTCAGCCAGCCGGTCTCCTCCCTGGGCCCTATTTGGGCCGCGTGAGCAGAAACACGCCCGTACATGTGTGTCATTTGCTCACGCTTGCTGGGGGTCGTTCCGTATCAGCCCATGGAGGCTCTGCTCTCTTTTAGAACATTTCACATTTTGTTCTTTTTTGTCTTTTCTTTTTTTAAAAGATTTTATTTATTTATTTGACAGAGCGAAACACAGCCAGAGAGGGAACACAAGCAGGGGGAGTGAGAGAGGGAGAAGCAGGCTCCCCGCCGAGCAGGGAGCCCGATGTGGGGCTCGATCCCGGGTCTCCGGGATCATGACCTGAGCCGAAGGCAGTCGCTTGACCAACTGAGCCCCCCAGGCGCCCCTGTTCTCCTGTGTCCTTATGAAAATCTTAGAAGCTGTAGTAAGATAAAGAACTCAGACATACCTGCCTTTACCAGTTTCAAGCACACAGCTCGGGGCCCCCGGCACACGTACACCGCCCCGCAGCCGTCCCTGCCCTCTGTCTGTCCCCAGGATGCTCCACCTTCCCGCACTGAGCCTCTGTCCCCATTGAACACGGTCCCTCCCGCTCCCCGTGCCTGTGGGTCCAGTTCCTCTCGGGCCTCTTGGGAGCACGTCCTTTGGGGTCAGTCCGTCTGGGCCGGGCTGACCTCACTCGGCCCCACATCCTCCACATCCACCATGACCCTCCACGTTGTAGCCGCTGTTGGGACTCCTTCCTTTTTCAGGCTGAATCGTGTTCCGTGGGGTGGACAGACCACGTGGCTGCTTCCACCGTTTGGTTTTGTAAATGGCGCAGTCCCGAATAAGGGTGTGCGCGTCTCCCCTGGAGCCTTTCCCTGGGGTTCTTCTGGGTGTGCACCCTGCAGGGGACACTGGGCCCTACGGCGACTCCCTTTCACATGGACCGGGGCCCTCTGCTCTTTGTAATTGCTCGGTGGCCCTTCTCAGGCCTCCTGCCGCGCTGGGCTCCCACACAGGCCGCGCTCCCCAACCTTCTGCACTTGGAAACAGCCTCTGGGGCGTGGGCCTGGCGGGCTCTGCCTCTGAGGGGTCCCCGAAGGATCAGTCCCTAGGACCTGCCCTCTCCGGGTCACATGAGGCAGGTGCCCTGAACCGGCGCCGCCCCCCCATTCCCGAGCTCTTGGATCTCCGCCACCTGATGGGCCGTGGATGCCCGGCAGCTCGGAGCGTCGCGGGCTGGTCGGTGCACCTTCCTGCTTCCTGCCCGACGCGCTCCCTCTCGCGGCTCTGGGGAGTCTTTCTCCAGGCTGTCTTTTTTCCTGTTGTAAGCACCCGTACGTGTTAGGGACATTAGACACTTGTCTGGCACAGAAACGATCGCAAATATACTTCCGGTTTGTCATTTTTAAAAATAACTTTAGGGAAGGTTTTTTTAAATTTTGTTGCTGTTGTTTTGTTTTTACCTACATGAAGGGCTTCCTCCCCTTTTCTCCTGGACGCACACCTGCTTTCTCCTCTCGGGGCTCCGGCTGGGGCCACACCGTCAGTCGGACTTCTCCCAGTCCCTGCTGCTTCCCGCACCTCGGCTGCATTTGGGATTCGACTCTGGGAAGAGAGGAGGGACAACCTGGCTCCGTCTAGATCGCTACCCCGTTTCTAACGTCATTTATCGACTTACTCCCCGTCCTCCACTGACGCAGGCCGACTTTGTCACGCGCTAAACTCTCACGCTCCCATTTTGCTTTATTTTTGGACTTTTAAAAAAAGATTTCTGTGTTTATTCTCAAGAGAGTGAGAGAACAGGAGCAGGAGGGCCGGGGCGCGGGAGAAGCCTCAGCGACGGTGCCGAGCGCGGAGCCCAACGCAGCCTCCCCGCCGTGGGGCCTCGGCCTGAGCCGAACCCAAGAGCTGGACGCCTGCTGGGCGGAGCTGGCCGCGCACCCGTTTTCCATTCGTCCCTTCGCTCAGTCGACTGATTTTCCAGAGCCCGTGTTTCCCTGTCCCAGCCTCGTGTGTCTACTTACTGGACGGCTCCTGCCTGTCTTGCTTCCTTCTAGAATGTCCCAGCTGTGAGCCCTTCGTGGTGAGAAGAGTGTTTAGTCACTTCCAGGGCCGACGGCTCAGGGGGTGCTGGCCCCTCCGGCAGCCGAGTGTCTTTACCCGAAATCGCAGATGACCCTGTGCTTGCCCAGTCCCTTTGGTGCCGCTCGTGCGGCCGGCATGGGAGGCCTCTCGGGAGGTGGCAGGAGGCTGCTGTTCCCTGTGCAGGGCTCTCGCGCCGGCTCATTCCCAGGCCAGGTTGGATTCACTGGAGAACAAGGTTTCTGGGTGTCGGGGGCCGGTGGTGGCGGCACGCTGGTGGCGGCCAGGTCCTGGCGGTAGCGCCCTGGTCTCTTCTGGTCCCGCGTCCGGACCAGGGCTGAGGACGGACGGTGTCTCTTCCAGGCTGGAGAGGTGTGACGTCAGCATGGTGGAGCTGCTGAGACAGAACTCCGCGTGGGTGTTCGAGAACCCCGGTAAGGGGACGGCCTCGGAGGTCTCCTGCGGGCCCGGGGCAGACGGGGTGCTCGCGTCCCAGGCCCTCCCTGGTGGGTCCGCTGCCGCCTGGCCGGTGCCGTGGAGAAGGGAGCGGCCGGTCCGTCCCTGAGACCTCCACGAAGAAGTGAAAGGACTCATTTTGTTAGAGGTTTGACGCCAATCTCGAGGATAGAGGGCTCGAGCTGGCGTGCCCTGCAAGGACCCCGGGCCCCGCTCTGCAGTGGTGACCCTGAGGGGACAGGATTGGCATGAGCTGGGCTGGGCACGCGCCGGCCACCCGTCCCGGAGACCTCCGTGCGCTGGCTCTGGGGACCAGGAGACGATGCTGCAGAGCTCTCGGCTTCCTGGGGGCCCCCGTGAGGTCTGATGCTCCCCCGGGAGCACGTGTTTCCTAGCCCTGGGCGTGTTGGACTACCGGGTGCTGGGCACCAACTTCAGGGACTACGCCGTTGTGCTCACGCAGCTGGAGTTCAAGGATGAGGCCTTCAGCACCGTGGAGCTCTACAGTAAGTGACAGTGACCGCGGCCTGGCGCCACCAACTCCCTGCCACGGGAGCCATGCTGTGCCCCAGGGTCCCAGAGCCTCGTCCCTGCCCTTCCTGCCCCTGCAGAAGGGGGGCTGGGGCGTGGGGCCCACGGGACGAGGGCTGCGCTCTTGCCACCCAGGCCGCACGGAGCTGGCCAGCCCGGAGGCCATGCGTCTCTTCTCCAGATGGAGCAAGGCTCTGGGCTTCCTGTCTCAGCAGCAGGCCACGCTGCAGCACGACCGTGAGTGTCACCCATGGGCCCCTGGCCGGCCTCGCGGTCCCTCCGCGCCTCAGGGGCTCAGGCCGGTGGGGAGCCTCCTGCCCCTGCCCACACCAGGCCTGGAGGGCCGGCCCCGTCCCCGGCACGGCTGTGGGCAGGGTGGGGCAGCCGCAGCGTGTCCTGGGGGCCACCCTCACAGCTCCTCTTGTCCCTCTAGTTTCCTGTGCCCACAAGGCTTTCCAGGTGAGCTGCCTTCCCAAGCACCCAGACCCTACGCTCAGAGCGCCGTTGCCGTGCAGGGCCGGGACCGGGGTGGGGACAGACACTCCTCGCGGTGAACCCAGGGCCCCCAGTGCTCTCCTCGTTTCAGTGACTGCGTTGACCTGCAGGGGGCAGTGCCCGCCGAGTCCCGTGAGGCCAGGCTTTGGCTCCCGGGACTCACACCGCAGTTCCAAATAAAGCGATTTCATAAAGCCCCACGGATGCCTCTCCCCTGTGTGCCGAGGGCCAGACAGAAGTGACGGACGGGGCGCTGCCCTCCTGGGGCCCCTGTGGGCAAGGGGTTGGAGGGTCGGTGCCGTGGGCACCACACCGCAGGGCACACCCCACCCCCTGGGTGGGGGAGGGGCAGACACACGGACTCCGGTCTTGGCTGGGAGGGGGGCGCTGGGCGGGGGCAGCTGCGCCTCAAGCTAAGGTCGCCACAGTTCCTGGGCTGGCGGGAGGGCTATCTGAGTCCGAGACCCTGGGGGTCTGCACAGGTGCGGGAGGATGCAGGGCGCATGGGTGCCCGCCAGGCTGCTTGGCTGGGGTACCACGGTGTCCAGGGCCCGAGAGCGTGGCTTTCCCAGGCCTGTGGCTCCGGGTCCCGAGCCCCTGGTCTCCGGTGCTCTGGTGGGGCGGGGCCCGACAATATGGCGGAAGCAGGGGCTGCGGGCGGGGGATGGGCTGCGGGCTGCGCATCACTCACGGAGGGGGCGGCACACGCACACTCGTCTGGCTGTCTGTCCCTCGGCACCTGCTCGGACAGAGAGCCCTGGTGTCACGCAGTGCTGTCTGAGCCCTGTGCTCGCGGGGGTCCGGCTTCGCGTGTGCAAGTGTCCCTAGGAAGTGACTCCCAGGGACGCCTCCCAGCTGTTCGCATCTCCTCTGGGGGAGCGACGATGGGAGGCCCCTGGGAACATGATGGCCTTCAGATTCAGGCAGCACCCGCCAGGCAGAGCAGCCCGCCATCTGTCTGGGCTCCACAGCCCCCGTCCCTCCCCCTGGCCCACCCCAGGCTAGCTCAAGGCTCCTGGTTGGCTGGACGGCCACGGCAGGGTCGCGTGAGCGGGGAGATTTAAACCCAGTGCGCTGGCGGCCGAGGGAGGAGGGCGACGATGGGACCGGAGAGGCTGACGGGCGTGCTGGTCTGGGCGCTGGTGCTGGCTCTGGGGGCGTGGCCACGGGAACAGCTGCCCAGGGAGTCCCTCAGCCTCAACTGGAACAGAGTGAGCCCACACCCACAGTCCCCGAGCTGGACAGCCGGGCCGACAGGGGCCAGGGAGGCAGCGGTGTGGCTGGAAGGTCCTCCTGAAACTCTCCGAAGGGAGCGTGGCGGGCAGTGCCCCGAGGCTGGCGGAGTTTCAGGCTGCGAGGGAGCAGGGAGGGAGAGGGCCCAGGCGGGTGCCACGTCGGGACACCGGAGATGCCGGGCGCAGAGGCAGAGTGAGCAGAGAGTCTTCCAGAATAACGAGGTGGCTGCTGGGTGGCAGGTCCGGCGGGGGTGGCCGTGGGCTCCGGCCGCCGCGGAATGTGGCTTTGCGGCAGGAAGTCCGAGGGATGGGGCCGAGGGCCGAGCTGGGAGCCAGGGGGAGGCCTTGCACAGGAAGGGAGTTTCAGCATGTGGTGCCCACAGCCCAGCCCTCGGGGCCCTGGCCAGCCTGGGGTGCCGGACACGGGCTGGGGCTCAGGCAGTGTCGGTGGCCGCTGTGTCCCCGGGGGCCCGGCCAGGAGCCTGGCACGGGCAGCTTCCCCAGCACGCTCCCCACAGTTTTCAGGGTTCTGGTACATTCTGGCTATCGCCTCTGAGGGCCGGGGCTTCTCGCCGGGCCGAGACGGGAGGCAGCTGGGCGCAGCCACGGTGGAGGTGCCCCGAGTCGGCCAGCTGAAGGTGGCGCTGGCCTTTAGCCGGTGAGCGGGCCCGGCCGAGCCCCCAGCACTCTCCTCGCGGGGCCCTGGCCACCGTCAGGACGCCGCCCCGCCTGGGAGGGGAAAGGGGGCTGGCGGGGGGCAGAGCCGGACCCACGACCCTGGAAATCTAACAGACTGTCTCTGTGGCCCCTGCCTAGCCCCGAAGTTCAAGGCCTGAGGTTGGGAGAGGCCATCACGTACGTGGGGGGCGCTCAGCAGACAGTGGGTGTTCGGAGGGTTTCCCCTAAGCTGTGAGACTGGCCCTGGCTCAAGCTGGAAAGTTCCAGAAAAACAGAGCCAACAAAGAGTTTCTGCCTTGCCCTCCCAGGTCAGCGGGGTGCCAGTCACTCACGTTAATTCTGCGGAAAGATAGGAAAAAGGCCGTGTTCAGGAATCCTTGTGCGTACGAGGGCCGGGGCCCAGAGCGAAAGACCTGGGGGTGGGTGTGTCCCTGGCGTCACGGCCACAGCCCGGGGAGATGATGCCCCTCTGTCCCAGGGCTGGGTGGGTGGGATGGACAGTGGCCCACGGGGCGGGCGGGGAGGCCACGGTCCAGAGCCCACAGCATAAGGGTCCGCAGGGTAGGCCTGGAGGGTGGTTGGGAGTGGGCAGGGTGAGCCGGTGCCCCGTGCTTCTCTTCTGGTGCAGTGAGGGGGGTGCAGGGTTTCCACGTGCTGTTCACCGACTACAGCTACGGCGTGGTCTCCGTGCGCCTGGGCCGGGCCGGCCGGACCTCCAGGACCCTGCTGCTCTTCAGTGAGTCTGGCAGCAACATCTGGGGGGCGGGGGGTGGGGTGCGGGTAAGGCGAGCGAGGGAGGGATGACAAGCGCAGAGGGGAGGCACGGCCAGAGGGAGGTCTGTGCCTCACTCAGCCTCCACGACCCGGTACACAATGAATGGACAGTGATCCTCACGACTCGGGGTGCAGGCTGCTGGGTTCCGGGGAGGCCCCTCTTCCTCCTTTGCAGGTGGCCACCTTCTCACTGTGTCACGTGTCGGCGGAGGGAGGGGCTCTGGCGTCTTCTTCTTTTTTTTTTAAGATTTTATTTATTTGACAGAGAAACACAGCGAGAGAGGGAACACAAGCAGGGGGAGTGAGAGAGGGAGAAGCAGGCTTCCCGCTGAGCAGGGAGCCCGATGTGGGGCTCGATCCCGGGTCTCCGGGATCATGACCTGAGCCGAAAGCAGTCGCTTAACCAACTGAGCCACCCAGGCGCCCCAACGCGTCTTCTTATTCTTACACCGGTGCTGATCCTTCACCAGCACCCGTCCAGCCCCAACACCTCCCAGCACCACTCTGGGCTTCGATGTAGGAATCTGGGAGGACAGGGACACACGGTCCACATAGCTGGCCGTGACCCTTCACTGCGGGCTGCCAGGAGGTGGGAAGTAGGAGGACGGGGCTGGGACACACAGAGCCAGTGAGTGGCCTGGTGGCCTGGCAGAGCGTGGGGCCCAGATGGGGAGACCACGTGGGCAGGGCTCTGATGCGGCTGCCGCAGGGCTGAGTAGGGGAGGCCAGTGCAGAGGGGGAGCCCAGAGGGTGAGGGGCCAGCAGTGGGACTGACCATCCACATGGAGGCAGGCGGCCCCCTGAGCTGAGAGCAGGACTGGGGGAGCGGGGGGGCCGTCCTGAAGGGAAGGTGGACAGGGGGCTTCTGTCGGGGGGGGGAGGCACAAACCCTCTTCTGGGCACCGAGGCCCGTGGGACACCCGTTGGAGAGGGCGGATGGGTCCTGGGGCGTCTCTGCAGAGGAGGTTGCGGTGGGAGGTGCGCCAGGCACAGGCTGGGGGGCTCCCCAGTGGCCCTGTGTGGTGTTCGCCTCCAGGGCGTGCAGGGCCACTGACCTCTTCGGAGCACAGAGGGGACAGAAGGACACTCCCTGCCACCTGTGCCCTGCCATCTCCCTCGGCAGCGCCTGCCCTGCGGGCTCGCGGGGTGCTGTGTGTGGCCTGAGCGGGGGCTCTGACCTGGGACTCTGCCCCCACGGCAGGCAGGCAGAGCACGTCCAGCTTCCCAAGCATGCGGAAATTTGTGGACATATGCGAGATTCTGGAGGTCGTCAACGGTGTGACCGTCCTCCCGAAAGATGGTAACAGACGCCCTGGGCCCTGCTGTCTGGACCAACCCATGCCCGACCCTCGTCCATCCCGTAGAGCTGACTCGCGGGCACAGGGAGAGTGAGAGGACAGGGCTGTCTTTTCTCAGATCTGCAGCCGACTGGGAAGGCTTGTCCTACGGGAGGCCGTCACTAGTCGTCCACCAGCACCGGGCCTGCCCCGCCCACGGGCCCGCACAGTGGCACCAGGGACGCCGTCGGGTCTGGGCCCCGTGGCCGGGCTGGAGGACCCGGGCCGCCCGGGCTGCCCTCTGCAGTGCCCCCAAGACCAGCGCAGGCGACACCAGGGAGGGCCAAGGAGTGCTGGTGGGCAGATGGGCTCCCGCAGAGCCGCGCCCCTCAGTGCCTCTCTTCCTCCCGCAGCCTCCTGCGCACACACAATCTTGCCCTGAGAGCCAGCCGTCCACTCGCTCCTTCCCTCAGGACTCCGCCTGCGGTCCCCCCACACGCCGGGAGCGCTGTTCAGCCGTTGAGACGCATTTGATGCCCCCAAGCCCCTGCTGGGGTGACGTCCAAGGCCACGGCTATCGCCCAGGAGAGATCCTTTAGGGTCATGGAGAGATGGGGTAGTGATGACCTGCTGGAGAGAGGCTGCCCCCTTATCTGCTGGGAAATAGACCACAGCTGGCCCAGCGTCATCCTTGCCACGTGCCTCTTCCGCAGCGCGTCTGCCGCCATCCCTGTGGCCCCTGAGGTCCCGCCCTTCCTCAGGAAGTCGGTCCCTTATTCGCCCACCATTTCTAAGCGTCTGTGACTCAGCAGGCATGTGCCGGCTTCGGGGGGAGAGGCAGAGAGGCAGATGCAGCTCCGGGGGTCCAGCAAGGCCCGTGCACACGAGCGTGCACTCAGAGCCGCATCTGGGACGCGTGCCAAACAGCGGAGGGTCTGACTCATTCCGGGTGGGGCCGAAGGGGTCAGGGAGGGCTTCTCGGAGGAAGGGACGTTCGGAAGTGAAGCGAAGAACAACGTGGACATGCCGGAAGAGGAAACCATGTTTGAAGAGCCCCAGAGTGGTGGGCGCGGTGGGGAGGCCGAGGGGACAGGGAGGACGGGCGGCTGCTCACAGAGGTGCAGCCGCAGGCGCGGGAGCCCCGGGAAGGCTTAGGGGCGGAGTCTGGGGCCCGGGGCCCCCAAATGGAGATGCCGCAGCGGGGCTGGAGTTCAGAGGGCAGGGAGACGTGGGAGCCGGACGTACGGGGCCGCCCGAGGAGAGCAGAGTCGCGTGGCTTCGGCCAGCCACGGCCACATGTGACCACCGACAGGGGCTCTGTGCTGAGCCGCACAAGCTGACGTGGCTTTCCCGTCGGGGTCAGCGTGGCTCGGCTGGCGCAGGTCGGCGCTGCTGGACGGGGCGGGGGTCCCCGCAGCTCGCTCCGGTGCTGGGGGTGGTGGTGGCGGGACGCGGCTGGTTGGGGCCACCCCCGCCATTGAGGGCAGCCACGTCCTGCTTGTGTCGCGGCCACGCCAAGGCCACGCCGGCTGGGAAGAGGGCTCAGCACAGACCTCATATCTTTGCTTCGGCCGCTGCGTGGAGCGAGTCGCGGCGCCAGGACCCAAAGTCCAGGAGGGGCTTCAGATGTGTGGTGCTGCCTTCCCGGGAGAAACTGTGTGGTCCCAGCCCAGGGCGCCAGCTCGGGAAGACACGCACCCTGCCCGCAGCAGCCTCCCGGGAGTCGGGCCAGGTGTCCCCACCCGTCCTCCAGCCCAGAGCCGCACACCCCCTCCAATGGGGGGCAGTGGGATCGAACCCAGGGTCTCAGGAGCTGTGGATGCTCCCACAGAGGCAGCCTCTGTGGGAAGAGAGAGTGAGGCCACAGTGACGCGGGTGGTGGACGTGGCCCAGAGAGGCCACACCTGCGGCCCAGGGGTCGGGCTGGGGCAGCGCTCGGACCTCCTCCTCCGGGACGTGCGAGGCTCCCACTCCACGGCTCTCCCGCTCTGCCCCTGGCCTCCCCCCCACCTGCTGTGCAGCGATGGCCGCACTGCAGGGAGGCCTCTGGGAGCAGGCCTGTCCACAGGCCGGCCCGGGGACCCTGCGGAGCTCTGCGCGTCCTCACCACCCCTGCTGTCAACACAGCTGTGGGTTTCTGTGGAGGCAAGCCTCCTCTGTTCCCGCCCGAGGCTCAGCCACAGTTCCCGAGGCCGCAGCCTCTTCCTAGATGTTTCCTTATTAGGACGTGGAGGGTGCCAGCCCCCTGAGGGACAGGGTCCCCACACCCCAGATGCCCTTAAACAGTGAGGAACGGACTGTGCACACCGAGTTCCCCCCAGAATCCCGGCTCAACTCGGCGGGGAGTCTCTGCTCTGGGTCCCCCCAGGAGGCAGGGCTGCAGCCTCCACTCAGCCCTGACGGGCGCAGACTCCGTCTCAAGACCGTTTACGTGGTATTGGCGGGAGTCGGAACACACGGGGTCTCGGGACGTCGCTGCCTGTCAGCCCGGACTCTGTAGGTTCCCTGGACTGCGGTCTCCCAGGGAGTTCATGGCGTCTGAACTTGCTTCTCCAAAGCCCTGGATCAAAGAGAGACACACAGACAGACGGAAACACAGAGACAGACAGAGACTGAACACAGGAGAGGGAAGCAGGAGAAGTCCCAGACTTTCTTCAATCAGTCGGAAACAACATCCCATCCTTTTGCCCCATTGTCTTCCTGAGAGCGCAGTCACACAGGCCATCCACCCTGGAGGGGAGAGAATTCCATGGGGACGTGTGCCCGGGGCTCGGGAATGCCAGGAACCACTGTGGGGACCGCCCAGCACATGGGCGCAGATGAAGCCCTGGGACCTGAGCCTAAACTTAAGACGGGCCCCTGAACGTCTGTGACACGAGAGGACAAGGTGAGAATCGGTTCACTGCAACCTTCCCATGGGAGGTGGGAGGCAGGCAAGGGGAGGGTGGCTTTGCCTGGACCTCAAGCAGATCCGGGCCCCGCTCAGGGGGGGTTCTATGCCCCCCCGGCTCCCCCGTCATCCTTGCATTGCCACGTCGGGCACCAG
Source organism: Spilogale gracilis (assembly GCA_004023965.1). NCBI lineage: Eukaryota > Metazoa > Chordata > Mammalia > Carnivora > Mephitidae > Spilogale > Spilogale gracilis. The sequence continues at coordinate 77 of PITA01030261.1, read as the reverse complement.
CCTCCTGTGACAGCAGGGATGGGACCCATGTAGAGGTCCCACCCCTCACGGCGTCCCTAGAAGTAGAAGCCAGAGAC
>PITA01030260.1:0-16760 GCA_004023965.1 Spilogale gracilis | reverse complement strand
CAGGGAGGGGGGAGGGAGAGAGGGAGAAAGAGAAAGAGGGGGAGAGAAAGGTTTATCGAAAACTACGGGGTGCCTGGGTGGCTCAGTTAGTTAAGCAACTGCCTTCGGCTCAGGTGATGATCCTGGAGTCTCGGGATTGAGTCCTGCACCGGACTCTCAGCTCTGCAAGGAGTCTGCTTCTCCCTCTGACCTTCTCCTCTCTCATGGTATCTCTCTCTTTCTCTCTCTCTCTCTCTCTCAAATAAATAAATAAAATCTTGAAAAAAGAAAACTATGGTCCATTTGTCCATTGTTTCCATAAATGCAGGTCTCATCCTACCACCTGCAACAGAGGTTACTTTAGCTCATATTGGGACGGAGGGACTTTGTAATTAAACAATTAAATGAACCCATGATATTATGAATTGTTGGTTGGATGAGATGCAGTTTTTTAATGCATTAATTTTTCTGCAAAATCTATATGGGAAATGATTGAACATGGGGACAGTGCTCAGAGAAGGGAAATTCATGAAGGTTGTTTCCCAAGCGACCAAAGGCTGTGAGCACTGTAATACAGCAGAGCTGAGGTCGTCTCTAATACACAGTGCAAAAGAGGGAGTCCACATCCTTTGTGTAATAAAACCCAATGAAGACAAAAATAGTAATGGAGGGGAGGGGTGAGTATAGACAAAAGGTGCAAAATTCACTTTCCAAGTTTAGATTATGTAGGTGGGTTATCTCATTGATGGGTTTGATTATGAGATTACTGAAAAATAACCTTCATTGCCAGCATTTAAGTGAACAAATAGGCAAAGTCCTATATTTCAGAGGGATTATTTATGTGATGGTTCAAGAGAGGGATGGTTGTGTACATCTCTACTTTTTAATAATGACTGTTACTATTATTTTATTTTACAATTATTATATAACTAGAACTAAGGATTTAGGTTATTGTTCAAGCCCTATGTGGAATCTTGAGTTAGTGGCTCTAATCGAGGGTCCAATCAGTGTTCAGTAGCTATGTGACTCGGTGTGACTCATGCATCCACTAAGCCTTGGTTGTATTGCCTATAATAGGAAAAGAATGGTTCTCACACCCAGTGATGATTAAATCAGAGAAGGTAGACAATGTTTATGAAATAAGCATGAAGTGGGTCCACCACAGTGCATTGCTGATGCCTCCTGGTTCTTCTTCAGAGAATTCCTGCATAGTAAACCCTTCATTATCTGAAAAATAGCTTACAAATCTTTAAGGATACCAGAACCACACAATGTCCTCTCCATCAATCTCGAATTTCTGGCTTAGAACTATTGTTTTCTAGACCTTCCAACACTCTCGTTATCCCCATTGCTCACTTAGCCATCTGCTTCCATTGGGCAGCCATTCTCACAAAGGGAGCAATGTTTTGGTTGAAGAGTGACATGGGCCAGCCAGCAATTTCTTCTCAGCTGAACTCTGTGTCCTTGGGAACAAGGGAAATGTTCACTTCTCTTGGGGACAAGGGAGACGTTGGTTGTTTCCCAAAACTTCTCTGAGGCCATGACAATCAGGGCAGGGCTGGCTCTTGCCATGCTGGAGGATGGAACTGGGAAAGCATCCCCAGTGCTACAGGGCGTGAGTCTCCTCTTGACCTTCAAGTTTACCTAGAGGAGTTTTTTCATGACCCGCCTAGCGGAACTCTTCCTCAGAGATCTGCCCCAGCATCTTTGTCTCCTCTTTCCCAAGACTCCTTCCCCCTCACCAAATCCTGACGTTCCTTACCACCTCTGGCACCAGAGTGAGGGATGAATGAGGGTAAAGCCTGGCTCAGAAAAGATTCTATCGAATCTATTGCTTATGCCAGACCCTTGGGCTCCTTTGTGACTATCCCCCAACGAAATGGAGAACAGTCAAAGAAAAAGAAATCAACAAATCATCCCAATGTTATCCCACCACATGAGCCAAACAGCATGGGGCGCTAAGGTGTGGGTGGGAGCAGGGGACTGTGGAGTGCAGAACAGCTGTAAGAGGAAGTCAGATGAGACAAGAAATAGAAGGTTCAGGATAATGATATTCAAATTGCTCCTCTGGAGCCCCGGTGGCCTTTCTCAAGCACCCGTGTGTCCCTGGAGCCTGCAATTTCCTGTCTGGCTTCTATCACTCAAGCCTACAGAGACTGGGACCATACAGTCACACAAGATGAATAGTAACAACACATGTGACCACCAAACCTGAGACTCTAGGGACCCAACAGACAACATGCCATGAAGGGAAGGACAAAATCCAAAGCTTGTATTCAAGACAGAACTTCTCCATCTCCTAATTCTATGACCTTGGGCATAGAATACTTCTCTCTTGGCCTCAGTTTCTTTATCTGTAAAACAAGATATTAACCCCTACTTTACAGGGATTTTGAGCGATTATTTATGAAAATGCTTTGTATACCAAAAAGCCTATGCTTTGTTTTTATTTGTAATCTGCAACCAACTTCGATACGGCCCCTAATCCTGGGGAGTCTTAAAAGGTGGATAAATCTATGACTTATTTTACAACTATTTGACCATTACAGAAAACATGCACTATTTCCATCTCCTCCTAAAATACCCCGTTTATTTAATCTGACTAGTTATTTCAATTCTGGAAGTTTACCATGATAAAGGATCGGCTGTTCCCTTAATGAAATTTCAGGAGGTAACCAAAAAGCTTAGATTCCTAAAGAAGCCAGAGCTAACTTCTGCAATTTGGAGCGTTCCCAGAACACTCTTCAAGATGACATGGGAATTCCACCTGAGAATGTGCATTTCACCCTCTTGCTATTTGGGAAAACCTAAACCAGTCAGAATGGTGTCCCTGGGAAGGCCCCCATGACCTTGGCCAAGGGGAGGTGTGAGAGCCAACCAGATTCCCTGAGGAGCTATGAGATGGAGGGATTTCTTCCAGAAATGCAGGGAGATTTATGTGGGGAGCACACAGTTGGGAGCTGTGAGCTGCTCTTGCTTAGAGACAAATAGCAGGAAGGAACAGAAGGGGGAGGAAGGAAGACATTCATTACCGCAGGCGGGAGATTTGACTGGGGCTGGAAACCCCAGAAAGAAGGCAGGCAAAAGTGCCGTCCCCAGAACTGCTTCAGAAATAAAGCCCTTCACTTCCAGCCATGCACAGACATATTTATTTAAATCAAATTAAGATTAGAATACAGCATTTTTTACTATTTTATTTTGGCTAGGAAGGCATTGTACATTCTGTTATCGTCTTGTTTTCCTGCCTCGCTTTTGTGACACTCCAGAAATTCTGCCCTAGTGGCATCTTAAAGTGTGTGCTGGATTTGCCGAACACGGTCCTGACAGCTGGTCCCCACCTTACCATTTCCCAGCTGTGTGGCTTCAGCAAGGAGCTTGAACTCTCTGGACTTGTGTTGAGTTTTAAAAAATGATGGTTGACCCAGCTCTAAGTACAAAGAAATACTCCTTGATCAGAAAGGATATGGCAGTGATGGGCCATGGGGTATGTGCATTTCTTAGCATTCTCAAATTAGCTTTTTAGGCATAAACAGAGCACACAGCTAAAACTGCAGTTCAATGACATTATATTTTCTCATATAAAGGAATCAAGGAGTCAATCTAGATCTGGTTGCCCAGGAAAACTAAGAATAAAATGGAAACAAAAAGCAGAAAGGAGATAAACCTTCCTTGAAAGGGATTTTTATCACTTCCGAATGTCGTATTACTGCCTTGTGATTGTTCACCTCAGAAATAAAGAATAGAGGAAAACTCAGAAGCATCTCACACACACACCAGCGAAGGAGGTAACTTCACCCCTACAAGAAGAAAAAGGCCAACATATGATAGTGATATACTGCTAAGGACTGTTGCTGTCCTCCTTGGTGTGGAAAAGCAGATTGCGGCCATAAACAGTGAAGGACAAGCTCGGGGCTCAGTGCTGGGGGGGAGGACGGATGGGGACAGTATTCTCCATTCGTGGAGTGCAATGACAAGGCTTTCTCACAATCCCTCCCGAATATTTTTCTTACCTGCCTGCTACCATGGAAATGTTTTAAGGTCACTGATGGACCTTGAGTTTTAATCTAGGGTCCCCAGACGGAGCTCTACTCAGTTTGGCAGGAACTGGTCTGTGGGGAACTCCATTCATTCATTCCGATCAGTTTGATTTACCTGCTCCTCAGGTACCGGGAGGGGTGCGAGGGGTGATCATCAGGAGGAACAAAGCCCAGTGCCTGCTGGAAGCAAGAAAGATCTTGGAACTTCTGAGGTTCCAAAAAGAAGGCTCTGGAGGCGAGAGCAGCAGAGAGAACTAGGCCAGCAGGGGCAGATCAGGGGGCCAGCTCTCTCCCGACACCATCGGGACACCTCCCCCACACACCCCACCCCCAGTGAGGACTGGGGCACTCGGTCCCTCTCGCCTTCACCCTGGGAAGTTAGCGCACCCGCCCGCCGACCCCCAGCGCGGGCGCCCGCCTGCGCCCGCAGCCTCGCATCTCGATGGAGCCCGAGACTCAGGGTGGCCTGAGCGTCCCAACCGCAGTGACAAGGCTCTGTATTTATATAACAAGCCTTACTCGGGTATTTTTAGGCCCGCTGTTTAGAAACACGCAGAGGGGGCAAGAAAGAGAATAAATATGGAAATCAAATGTAAAAACTTCTGGCTCTTGCAACCAGCTTCCTGGGGGAATTTTCCTCTGTGTTCTTTCCACTTCTTCCACTCAGCAGAATGACTGCTAGTCATTAAGGAAATCTGTGAGGCGCTCACGGTACAGGAATTGTACACCAAGGCTCCCATCCTCATTTGCATATCCCATTTTTTGATTGGCAGCTGTACATGAAATGCCATATCAGTTGAAAGTATGTTGTGAGCCGGCACTAATGATCCTATGGCTCCAGGGAAACCTGCCATATTGTAATTTGGCTATCAGGCATGAAAGAAATAATTCTAAGTGCCAGGAATGCAAGACTGAATAAATGTTTCACTGCTGCAGGTTGCCAAGGGTGACACTTCTGATTCAGTATAAACGAATGCCCCGTTGCCTTTGGGGTACCGGGAGTTTGCATTGTATCTGAGCTGTGTGTATAAAACATTAGTCTAAGAAAATGGCTTCAGTGTAAGATGGGAAACAGAGACCTGCTCCCAGAAGACTGCGGAATGTTTACAACTAATCACTGGATGAAAGGGTTTTGCTACCTTTTATAATGACAGGCAAACAGGATTTGCTTTTCCTGAGATGGAGAATGATGGCTACGTTAACTCTGCCTCGCCTCGCCTTTTTTTTTTTTTTAATGAAATGCTCTTTTGTAAAGAAAATCACATCTGTTTCCTTTTATATATGAAAGGGATATAAATTCTTTTCTTCCTCCCTCTGTGTGAATAGCCCATTGGTGTACCACAGAATTAAATAACCCTTTCTGATGTCATCCGGATTTCTAGAGGTCTGGAAAGATGGCTGTCACTTCCTTCTCCTTGGCTTCTGACTTCATACACTTGCCCATAAGGAGAAGAGCTTTAGAAGTGGGAAGGGATCACTTTCGCGTGAATTTCCATTAAGGTCCCAATGCAAATTGCAACCGGATCTGGCTCCCTGGGACCTTACTTTCTGTTACAAGCACCCCATGCAGCCACCGCACAAAATGGAGACAAGTGTTGTCTGAAGAGCAGTGCTGTCCTAGAAGAAACAACACGGGAAGGGATTTGGCTCCTGCCTGAGGTCTCCGGGGCCTGGCTGGAGGATCATGCTAAGGCTTTTCTTTTCCCTTGATTCTATGTGGAGATCTCTTCAGAGAGGGTTTCTGCCTTTGGACTTCCTTCCTTGGACACCATTCAAGGACAGATTCAGGTACCTGCTTAGACAGGACACAATGAAAGTCAGAGGAAATGCCGGGGTCGTTTTGCACTGAAGGCAAAAGCCAGAAGGGGTAAATCAAGTCAGGTTTGGGGGATGCCTGGACCTCTCATGTTCACAGTCCTCCATTTGGGAGGAAATCAACCTGACTCCTGGGCTCCACTTTTGAATTGAAAACTTCATTGCTGCTCCTCACCCTCATGTTGGCAAAGGATTTGGCAAAAACAGTGGCAAAAAGCTAAGGATACATTGAAAGATCATGAAGAGTATGGTCAGATTTACCCATCTCTGCCCAACCGATGGAGAAAACCCTCTTCATATTAATCCCTTCAGCAGTTCTGTTGTATTTTTTTTTTAATATTTTATTTATTCGACAGCGAGAAACACAGCGAGAGGGGACACAAGCAGGGGGAGTGAGAGAGGGAGAAGCAGGCTTCCCGCCGAGCAGGGAGCCCGATGTGGGGCTCGATCCCGGGTCTCCAGGATCATGACCTGAGCCGAAGGCAGTCGCCCAACCAACTGAGCCACCCAGGCACCCCAGTTCTGTTGTATTTTTGAAACATTTAAAGACTCAATAACAACACCCCAAAAAAACTGTTGAGCACCTCCTATGGGTGGAAAGTATATTATATGCTTATAATAGAATAAATACAGATCCCATAAGATATGGCATTTACAATATTTCTATTCCACAGGGGAAAGATTTTTTAATTCAGATTAAGAGAGGCTGAAGATGTCATTAGTTCAAACTCACATTTTTTATGCCTTTATTTGACATGGAAATTCTGTAGCAGGCTTTGAGGATACAAAAATAAATGAGTCAGGGCCTCTGTCCTCAAGTAACTCATAGTCCAATGGGACATATGCACCTAAACACACAAATAATAAACAAGCTTACTGTGATGGCACGGGCACTCAGTGGGTCCTGAGGCCAACGGTCAAGAGCCGGATGGTTGTGGTCACAAGAGAAAATGCCAGTTGAGAAATACAGGAAGCCTGTGGCCAAGCTCTTGTCTGTCACTTTCAAAGAACACTGCAGATTTCCGTTTAAATTCAGAAAGCCTTACACGCACCAATTCAACGCTGGCTACTATACTTCGTACTTTGACATACGTTATCTGATTTAATTCTTCCAACGGCAAATCCTTCACCGGTGTTAAGATGAAAGAGGTTCAATATTAATACAAAATGACGAGAACCCTGCAGGCCGGCAAGAAGAGACCAAAATGCTTGACCTTCTCCCCATTTGTCATCAGACATTTTCTAAATGCGTAAATGTTTGAAGGCCCAGACGTTAGCACAGAGTGCCCTCAGATTCATTCCTTTAACATAACTCAAAACTTCTTAAACATGAGCAGGCATAAAGATAACTAAAATGGAGAGTTGATTGAAGGGGGATTTAAGGGATTTTCCAAGGTTGATTTTGTTCTGTGCAGCTGTTGCTTTAAGCACTGACTTTGAGCCCAAATCCTACACAACAGTGTCTCCACTGCCTATTGAGAGGGCCTTGAAAACCCAGAGGATATTGTGTCTCACTCCACGTTAGGCCTGGAGGAGGGGCAGTCATGGAAGGCTTCATTGAGGAGGTGACTTTCCATGACAAAAAGACGAGGAGAGAAAATTCCAGGCAGAGTGGCCAGGACAAGCAAATGCCAGGAGATGAAAACATGGGTGTGTGGGTTCAAAGGCTGCAGGTAAAGTAGTAAGAGAGGTGAAGCTAGGCAGGGAGGCAGGTGGCCATGCTCTGCTGTTTGGACATCATTAGGTTGCCTATCCTCTTGTTCCAAGATCTCTAGACCTGTGCTTTTCAAATAGGGGTGAGTTGGGAAGAGATCAGGAATGCTGCTAATATCTAACACTGCCCAGGATGGGCCCTCACGACAGAATTATCTGGCCTGGAATGTCCTGGAGCTGAGGTTGAAAAAGCCCGTCCTAGAGCCATCTGCTCCCAGACCGTCGCTACTCATGTTCATGTTGTTCTGCTGTCCCGGAGGTAAATGAAAAGCTGGTTTAAACTTTGTATCTTGGAATAAGGATGTCTCAGGACGAACACCGATTTGGAATTTCCATTTCCTTCTGAGCTGGGCTGGGGTAGGGGGGTGGGAGGCAGGGGAGAGAATGACTTTAGAGAGAAATATTAACCTTGCAAATGTGCACATTTTCAATTCACATCCTAGTGACAGGCTACAACTTGTAATCAGTATAAAATGATTTTCCGGGAGAGTAAATGCTTATTTTCACTGTCTTGATGTTGGCACTGGATTACTTGGTATTAATCCCAGGGTGACACAGTCACATTTGGAAGCCGTGAGATTTATTTGGATGTCTTGTGGGGCCAGGGGCAGCCTTCATTTTACATCCTTGATCTTGGAGCATTTAAATAATAGAGCTGCTTTCCTATATGCACCAGTGGTGTGAAAAGAAAGCCATCCACCCAGGACAATTCGAAGAGCCACACGGCCAGGAGAAGGAAGGATGGGATATCACCATATTTGTTGTCAACCCCATGCTTAGCAGCCACAACTACTATGACAAAAAAAAAAAAACAAAAAAACAAAAAAAAAACAGGCACTTATTTTTTTTTAAGATTGTATTTATTTATTTGACAGAAAGAAACACAGCGAGAGAGGGAACACAAGCAGGGGGAGTGAGAAACGGAGAAGCAGGCTTCCCGCCGAGCAAGGAACCCGATGTGGGGCTCAATCCCGGGTCTCTGGGATCATGACCCGAGCCAAAGGCAGTCGCTCAACCAACTAAGCCACCCACGCACCCCAAAACAGGCACTTATTAAACATCAACAGTGTGCCTCTCCCTGAGCACAAGAGAGCAAGAAATCTGAGAGCTCGTACCCATAGGCTCCAGCATATATATGACAGGTGCCCACACCATGAGGCTGTGTTTGGTATAACTGCTCTCACCAAACATCTGCCATTACTATCTCTCATTCCCATCTCCCATAGCTTTCACCCAGAGCAGAAGTCAGCACATTTTTTCTATAAAGGGTTACACTATAAAGATTTTCAGTTTGCCAGCCATAGGCTTTCTTTTGCAATTGCTCAGCAGTGCAAAAGCAGCTACAGACAATATGCAAACAAATGAGCATATTTGTTTCCAGTGACTATGTTGTGTTCTAATAAAACTTTATTTACAAATAAGGCAGTAGAGCCAGATTTACCCTGGAGGCTAAAATTCACCAGCCACTGACTGAGAGGAGCTAGCACCATATTTTAAAGACGTTGCCTTCTGAATATTTAAGCAATACTATTAAGAATCATAAAACTATTCTTATGTTTTGACTCAATAATTTCACATCTCAGAATCTAGTCCTAAGAATATCTTTGGCTTTTCACGTACAAGTTTCTGTATAAAGACGTTCATTACGGCAATACTTATAATAATAAAAATTTGGCAATTTTGTTGGCCAAAAATGGCATCAGAGAAACCTTATTCCATCGTGGAAAGGTGGACTATTGGACAGACCATAAAGCGATCCTTCTGAAGTGTTTTAATGAAATACAGGTGTGATGTTAAGTCAAGAAAAAGTGAGATAGAAGCTGTGCGTACAGTTTGAATCCAGTTAAGTTTACATCTGCATATTCACAGAAAATGACTCAAAAGAAATATACTCAATTGTTAAGTATGGTTTGTCTCTGAAGGTGAGATTATGGGGTGATTTGTCTTAAAATGAATCCCAGCATGGAGTTATTTAAAAAGGGCAAGTGCTGGCATCCAACTTGATTAAGCTTTGCTATTTCTCTGACTGGGCAGGTCAGCCTCGCAGGGTTACTTAAGTACTCTGAGCCTCCGTTTACTTCTTTGTAAAATGCATATAGCATCTGACTTGCCAGATTGTTGTGAGTGTTAGCTAATGCAATATATGTAAAGTGCCCAGCAGAGTGCTTGTCACATAGTAAGGCCCCAACACATAGTAGCTGATAATATCATCATTCTTTGTTCTAAGCAGATCTCCACCTAGATTGCCGTGACGGTTACATAAACCTACAATGGATCCAATTTCACAGAGCTACACACACACACACACACACACACACACACACACACACACACACATTATCAAAACAAGGTCTATGCCCTGGTTAACAGTATAACACCACTGTCAATAGCCTGACATTGATATTGTTCCACAGCTGTACTAGATTGATGTCACCCTTGGGGGACTGTGGGGGAAGGGCACCTCAGACTCTACTGTTTTTGCAACTACTGTGAGTCTATAAATACTTTAAATCCAAAATCTTTTTTTAAATATTTTATTTATTTATTTGACAGAGAGAGAGATCACAAGTAGGCAGAGAGGCAGGCAGAGAGAGAGGAGGAAGCAGGCTCCCTGCCGAGCAGAGAGCCCAATGCGGGCCTCGATCCCAGGACCCTGAGACCATGACCTGAGCCGAAGGCAGAGGCTTTAAACCACTAAGCCACCCAGGTGCCCTAAATCCAAAATCTTTTTTAAAAATTAATTAAATGTCTTAAAAGATTCCAGCTGCTTCCGTAATTTGTGTCTTTCACCCATCCTAGTGAAATAGGGAACTGTAATGAAAGGTTGCTTGGTCACATTTGCAAAGGGTAACATTGAGAAGCTGAGTGACTGTTCTCCTCCGGGTGAATCAGAAAGGCAGCAGGAAAAAAAAAAAAAATCAAGTCACTGGGTATCCTAGACTCTTCCCAGGAGCTGGTTATGCTCCAAAAGTCGTTCTGTGTTTTACAGGGTTATGTTCCTTCAACAAAAAATGTGTCCCAACCTTTAGGTAGTTGTATGTGGAAGGTATTCTCTGGATAAGGGTCTCAGAACAGAATCTACAAACAGATATTCCCAGGTGATGTTGGATATAGAAGAGGCAGGGAACAAGCAACACTCTCAAAGAAAATGAATATTTCTCAAGTGTTTTCACAGTGGAATTAGCTTTATTATTTTTACATGCCCTATTAAAACTGAAAATAGGTTTTATATAAATTAAGAAAACAGGCTTGGCATTAGTAAAGTTACTGCTGTACTTGCCAAAACCTCGATGCATTAATTCAACAAATATTTGTTGAATGTTTACCATGGGCAGGCACTGTTCTAGTGGCTGGAAACGTGCTAGTGAGCTAGACTGACTCAGTTTCTGCTCTTAAAAAATATAGTCTTGGTCAAAAAGCAATTGATTATTTAGGGAGCCTGACTGGCTCGTCTGTGGAGCACATGAGTCTTGATCTCAGGGTTATAAGTTTGAGCCCCGAGCTGGGTATAGAGATTACTTAAAAATAAAATCTTTAAAAAAAAAAAAAAAGCAATTGTTTATAGCCTAAGCTTTACCACTTGCTTGCCATGTGCCTTAAAAAGCTACCTGGACTTTGATCTCCTCATCTATAAAATCAGTTTTTTACTTCAGACAGTAATAGCAAACACATGCTCCCTAACTCCTACCTCTTGTTTCTGAGGCAGACATCACTAATCGATCCTGGGATTCTTTCCCACTGAGTTTCAAAGCAGACACAGACATCCTTGAGAACAAATTGTCTCTGTTGGCATTGTGCGTGCTTAACTCTTTGTTGTGGGAGGGTGCTCTGTGCGTGAATAGGAGATCTAGAAGCAGCTGTGACCTCTACCTTCTCGACGCTGGTAGCACATCCTACCCCCTCCCTGTTGGACAGCCAAAAATGTCTACAGGCATTGCCAAATGTTCCCCAGTGGGAGGGGACCATAACTCCAGCTGAAAACAACCACTCTAAGTGGATGCTGCCAGCAAACAGATATTATTGGCCATCTTGGGACCAGCTCATTTCCTGCCATCATTTCTGACCCTTATATTCCATGACTCCATTAGTCTACGAAGAGTGAACCATATTGCTTGCTTGCTTGCTTTTAATGATCTAGGGAAACAAAAATTTTTGATGGGAAACAGAGGAGGCACAAAGAGATTAAATAACTTGCCCAGGATGCAAAGCCGTTGGAGGAATAGCTGAAGGCAAAACAGAGTCTCTGAGCCCGTTGTGCCCCATCTGCTGTATGATCCGGGTCTCCTCAAGTGACTAACTTGAACATGTCACTCAAACAGACCATTCACAAGGCAATTGGGAGCCTGGACTCACTGGGAAGTATTTGTCTCCAAAACATAGACATGTAAGCATTTTTTTTGTTTGGTTTTAGTTTTGGTTTTGGTTTTGTTTTGTTTTGTTTTGTTTTGTTTTGTTTTGTTTGCTGAAGAAACCAATGTAGAGCATGAAATCATGGAAAACAGTAAAAGAAATGACACCCAGGGGTGCCTGGGTGGCTCAGTTGGTTGGGCGACTGCTTTGGCTCAGGTCATGATCCTGGAGACCCGGGATCGAGTCCCACATCGGGCTTCCTGTTTGGCGGGAAACCTGCTTCTCCTTCTCTCAGTCCCTCTGCTTGTGTTCCCTCTCTAGCTGTGTTTCTCTCTGTGAAATAAATAAGTAAAATCTTAAAAAAAAAAAGAAAAAAGAAAAAAGAAGTGACACCCAAAGGCCTACATTCAGGAAGCTTCTTCGAGTAATAAAGAGATATATACGTAAGTTCCAGTATGAACCTCAGCTCATTAAGGTCAGGCCAGTTCTGACATGCATGTTATACTCAAGAGAAATGCCCATCCATCAGAGAAGATATTCATAGAAAAACATAAATCTTTACTGCTGCCTCTCCCAGAATGCACCTGTTCATTAAAAATTACTTTTCTTTTCAGCCATCTATTTTCCCCAAAACTCAAAACTCCATACCTCCTGAAATACCAGTCATCCCTAATAGCTCTCTCCAAAAATGCTGCCAAGTCCCCTCCAAACCAGCCACCCCGGCCTGCTGCTGCTTGGCCCTTCCTACCCACCTCCAGTTGTCTTTCCATGTGTGACTTACCTTCTCTGTGACTGTAAAAGAATGAAGACATCACTGCTTCCACCAACAGTGGAAGAGAGTCCCCCTTTCTCTGCACCCTTTCCAATATCTGTTGTTTTTTGACTTGTTCATTGCAGCCATTCTGACCGGTGTGAGGTGGGATCTCACTGTGGTTTTGATCTGCATTTCCCTGATGCTGAGTGATGTTGAACATTTTTTCATGTGTCTGTTGGCCATTTGAATGTCTTTGGATAAATGTTTGTGCATGTCTTCTGCTCATTTCTTGACTGGATTATTTGGGGGCTGTGGGGGTATAGGGTTTGATCAGCCCTTTGTCTGATAAGACATTTGCAAGTATCTTCTCTCATACTGTAGGTTGTCTTTTAGTTTTGTCAACCGTTTCCTTTCCTCATATGTGGAATTTAAGAAACAAAACAGAGGATCATAGGGGAAGGGAGGGAAAAATAAAATAAGACAAAATCAGAGGGGGAGACAAACCATAAGAGACTCTTAACTCTAGGGAGCAAACAGTGTTGCTGGAGGAGAGGTGGGTGAGGGGATGGGGTGACCGGGGGATGGGCACTAAGGAGGGCACATGATATAATAAGCACTGGGTGTTATATGCAACTGATGAATCACTAAACTTTACCCCTGAAACTAATAATATACTATATGTTAATTAGTTGAATTTAAATAAAATTAAATTAGATTTAAAAAACGACAGCACTAGATCCTTTGAATACTCTTTTCCCTCATTTCCTAATAGAAATAGCAAGGCCTAAGAGCCATGCTGGTGGAGAAAGTTCTCTCTAGCATAAAGGGAAAGGAGAGAAGCTTCCAGTACCACCACAGGGAGGGAGAGCTCAGCCATAGGAGACAGATGGTGAAAAGCTACCAAGAATATGGACAGATAACATTCAACCAGATTAATTCAATAATATCTGCAAAGACACTTCAAAAAGGTGTAAAGCAAGCTATAAACATATTATGTTGAAGAAGCAATTAGATGAACCTCAAGGAATTATAAGATCCGTACCTATGGAACTAGCAATAATGAGCAAGCAAAGGAAGAGCGGTGTCCAGATGACAGCACCAGCAGAAAGGATTCTGCACAGGAAAGGGTTCGGTATGTTCAAAGAGTCCGGATCGGTCTCCCAAGTCAAACTCCTTAAGCTTATTTCCTATCTGGGGCACTCTGTGACACATCTCTAAATGGAAAAATCATTCCCAGTCAAGCTAGCCAAGTATCTTGAAAAAATAATGCAGAAATTATGAAGACACTTTCCAGAGGACCCCAGCATTTCCTGTCTTGACAGTGAGGCTGGATTTGACATCAGCTAAGTCAAAAAGTTAAAAATAAAAGCTGTGGCCAATTCAAACTTCCCTTCCAACAGTTTTTCAATAATCTGAGATTGGGCTGTGAGACAGTACTTTGCAAGCAATTTCTTCAAGCCATCTCAACATGACTCATGAAGTCACGACCACAGCCAAGTGCATGTGCCAGTGGCTAACCTCTGTCCTGGGACGACGGGGCAGGAAGGAACACTGAAATGAATTATGATTTCATTGGTTGGGCCATGAGATGGTAAAGAGTCAATGGAGCTTTAAGAAAGGAAATGTTCCAATAACATGCCAGATGACTTTGGGTTAATCAGAGAAATACAAGTTGAAGTGCACGAAGAATTGTAAAGCGAATGATACAAAAATATTAGCTCACTTGTAAACAATGCTTTTTACATGCCCAAGCTGCTCTACCTGTATGGTCTCTTCCTGCCAATGACCCTAAAAGAGGCAGGTATGTATCCCTATTGTATAGATGAACACACTAAACTGGAGAAGGAAAGCCATTATGCCCCAGATACACCATCAGGAAACCAAAAAGTCAGCATGGGTCTTCCTAAGGAGCCTCCAGAGATAGTGAGAAAGGGAGAACACTGAGAAAACCTTACCCCTAACCCTAAACATTGCAGAATCCATAAGTGCAACTGCATCATTATTTCCAGGAAGACTGATTGTCCACGATTGAATGGAGGCAAAACCAGGCAAAACAAGAGTCTCTCTTCCCCAGGTAACACTCATCCTCTCAGGCATCAGTTTTATCATCTGTACAATGGGCATCAAAAATATCTCAAATGATAGTGTATCTAGGAAAGCTCATCATAAAATAATAGCATGCTAAAAAATATTTTATAATTAGAAATGTCTGAAGTCAGGCAAATTGGTTTGAATCAGCACTAGCAATTAGTATGAGCCTTATCCATGGGCCATTTAGATCCCTTCCCTAATTACTGGGTTTTTTGCTGATAAAATGAGAATAATAATCATAGCTATATCACGAGGCTCTAGTGAAGATTAAATAATATTGCACATGCAAGGATAATACCCTTTGCACATAGTAAATGCTCGATAAATTTTAAATAATAAAGAAATCGTAGCTACAACATGGGCTATGCTGTGCTTAATTACAACAAGATTGCAACACCTATTTCGATGAACTAGAACCTTCCAGCCTGAGTAAGAAAAAAAATAAATATGCAAACTACCGAACTTTAACCCAATAACGTGACCACTCCCTAAGTCTAGCATATTACTGGAAATCACTGATGGAGCGCTGCCCATTATTCATGACACGAGCAGTAAGGAATCATGCATAATGGAACAGAGTCCCTGCTAACAGCAGATTCACGCACGATAATTTAAACTTGTTTGTATGGAAATAAAGGACGAATCTTTGAAGTGAGCCTTAATGAGATTCTGCTTGATCTTCAGTGTATCCTGGGAGAAAGAGTTCAATTTTTTCCTCCAGCATCCGGCTCTTGTTGGTGGCATGTAGGAAAGAAAGGGCCAGCTTAAATTATGAATGGCCCTTCTTGTCTTTGTGATAGCAGGTGAGGAGTGGGGGTGCTCAGCCCGGGGCACGGCGGAGATGGAGACAGCACAGTTCTCCTCCATGGTGGTTTCTGAATCAGAAACTTACAGGAGGGTTTGGTGGACTGGAGCCTCGCAGAAAGCATGCATCATGGAAAGCTAGACTTACAGACCCTCCAAGACCAAAAGAAGCTGATGGGTCCTGGTGGGAGACGCTGGCGTATTAGCCGTGCCCTGCACCTCTTCACAGTCTGCTGGTGCACAAAAGGGCTTCAGCTCCATCCCAGACCTGGCAAACAGTGGGCACCAACTGCTGAGCAGCTCCCAAGGTCCCAAGACATCAGAGGTCTGGTCAACTTGCCCTGATGGTCAGAAGGTCCCAGGAAGTTAGTTTGTGCTTTGGCGGACAGCCGAAAATGATGGGGCTATGGAATTTCTTAAATCACCAATTTTGGAACAGCTCAATCAAAACCATAGGAGCAGTCTACCTCACTGGGTGGCCATGACCAAGAAGACCCGGGTCGGGTCCTGAGCACCGGCTGGTCCCGCTGTGTAGAGCGCATAATACATGCAGAGGCCATTTATTTTCTTTTCCCCCTTATCATCGATTTAGGACTTCTTCTTTCAGGCTCAATAAATTGTAACTAAGCCTCTGAGACCAAGTGTTCGTTGAACCCCTTCTGCTGTCTCAACACCGAGACACAGCGGGACCTGCAGTCCCACGGATGGCACATGTTGAAACTGTCTCTGTGCCACGCCCTCGCTCAGGACACTTATGCCTGCACTTAATGCATTAAATTTAACTGTATTTCCTCACTGCATTCCTATGAGGAAAAATAGGCTTTTTAGCGCCATTTCACGGATGAAAAAAAATGGAGGCGCAGAAGACGAAGTTATTCACTCCAAGTCACAAAGCCAGTAGGCAGTGGGACCTGGGATTTTGACGCAGACACCGTTTGATTCCTGGGTCCACCTTTTTCTTTTTCTTTTTTTTTAAGATTTTATTTATTTATTTGACAGAGAGAGAGATCACAAATAGGCAGAGAGGCAGGCAGAGAGAGAGGAGGAAGCAGGCTACCCGCTGAGCAGAGAACCTGATGCAGACCTCGATACCAGGACCCTGAGACCATGACCTGAGCTGAAGGCAGAGGCTTTTTCTTTTTCTTTTTTTTTTTTTTAGATTTTATTTATTTGACAGAGAGAAACATAGCCAGGGAGGGAACACAAGCAGGGGGAGT
>PITA01030259.1:0-16784 GCA_004023965.1 Spilogale gracilis | reverse complement strand
ACTCCCTGCTGAGTGGGGAGCCCAATGCCGGGCTTGATCCCAGGATTCTGAGATCATGACCTAAGCGAAAGGCAGATGCTGAACCAGCTGAGGCACTCAGATACCCGTTTTCTCTCTTTTTATTAGAGATTTAACTTTAAGCTCAGAGAGGTGAATAGACTTACCCAAAGTCTGTCAGCAAGTTAAACTAGAGCCTTCTGACTTTACATCTTGTGTTCTATGCTATCTTTAGTTTAAAATGACCTATGGCTTTTCTCCTTAAAAATGTGAAGGTGAGACCCAGATTCTAGAATTTAACTTTATGTATTCTCAGCATTTTTGTGTCTCCTACAGGAAAATGAAGAACCTTATACAATTATGTATACAATGTGTCGACTGTTGAACTCTTTCAGGCTGAAAACACTGTTACAGAATTTAGTTGCTACATATAGTTTTGATAACATTTTACTACAACACAGACCTCTCAACCCCTCTCCCCCCGCCCCATTTATGTCTGCTTTGGTGCTACAATGGCAGAGGTGAGCAGCCGTAACAGAGACCACGTGGGGACCTGCAAGGCCTACAATATTTATCATTTGGTCTTTTACAGAAATGTTTGTCAACTCCTATTCTGGAGCATTAAATGGAAAAAGAGGCTGGTTCTGCATATTTTCACAACCTACAGAGGACAAAGGAAAGGATCACGTATGCAAACATGATTCAGTGTGGTAAGTACAGCATACCTCATTTTAATGTGCTTTGCTTTTGCACTTCACAGATCCTTTTTTTAAACAAGTGGAAGGAAACCCTGGATGAAACAAGTCTATCAGTGCCATTTTCCAACAGCATTTGCTCATTTCATGTCTCTGTATCATACTTGATAATTCTTGCCATATTTCAAACTTGTTTTCATTTTATATTTTGATGATCAGAGTGTGATCAGTGATCTTTGGTGTTCCCACTGTAATTGTTCTAGGGCACCATGAATTGTGCCCATATAAGATGGTGAGCTAAACTGACACATGATGCATGTATTCTTGACTGTTCCAGTGATTGCCCATTTCCCGTCTCCCTCTCCTCCAGCCTCCTTAGTCCCCGAGATACAGTATGATACTAAGCCAATTAAGAACCCCACAGTGCCCTCTAAGTGTTCAAGTGAAAGGAAGGGTTAGCTGCATGTTTCTCATTTGAAATGTGGTGGCATGAGATGATCAAATGCCTACATAATGAGATGCAGTGTGGTGAATGATGGAGGCATGACCGCAGCATCAGGCTACTGTTGACTGACCTTCTGAGGACAGTCAGGAGGAGGATCAACTGAGTCTGGACTGTGGGTGACCACGGAGGGTAACTGAAACTGTGAAAAGCCAAACTCTGGATGAGGGGGGACTACTGTGCTGGCTCTGTGCTGCAGAAGAGAAAAATTATTAGGCTTACATGTTGAGGAACTTGCTGAAAACCACAAAGCTATTAAGCAGAACTGAGAACTAAACTTGGCGGGGTGGGGGTGTGAGGTGGGGGGTGGGGTTGGTGTGGAACCAGAGTCCCTGGTATATGTCCCTGACAAAAACTGTTTAATAATGACTCCACACTAAAAGATCTAAATGGATAAAAACAACGAGCTTACAATGGGCATATCTGTGTATGAGATTTGGGAAACATTTAAGCAGTGTAACAACTGATTTCTTCATTTGAGGCGGTAACATTTGTGGCTATATTAATTCTGGCAATGCAGCTCCTTGTTAAAGCAATTCAGAAAGGCAATGCTGAGTTCTCTGAGAGTCGTCTGTCCTAAAACACTTTTAAAACCAGACTTGCCTATGTTAAATAAAACAGAACTCTGGGGTTCTGAGCGATCATAAAATCTGCTCTTGAGAGTACGTAAAGCTGTCTATGTTTTACTGCGGGTGGAGCAGGGAGTAATTGAGTGAAAATTAGTTCTACCTGCAAGCATGTATGTGCTTATGCCGAGAAGGGTGATTTCCCAATCTCTGGTCTTTTCCATTAGATTCGCTGTTAAAGGAGCAAAATCAGTACCACAGACACTAAGAATTTGACAATGCTGGTATCTGAGAGGGGTATTGTTTTTATCATCAACTGGCTGCTAGACTTTTTAAATATAATGCAAATGTGTTTAGCAAAAACATCAATGTTACAAGATGGTCTTCTAAATTTTCTTAAACTGATGTTTACTATTTTTTACTCTTTAGAGCAATTGTACATAAAACATTAATAGCTTCACTTTTTATAAGGGAAGATATCTCACTCATTTATCCTACTCAAACAGAAGACACAGCAAGAAGTCACTACAATTAGTACTGCACAATCAGCGGTCCCCTCTTTGTCATACAGTTAACAGCAGACTTGCTAAGGGAACTTCTTTGACACAGACTGAAGCAGAGAAATAATGGAAAACAAAAGTTTTCTGTTGTTTCTTTGGATTTCTTCCTCTCAGAAGCAGCTTACTGTGCTAAATACCACTAGTAACAAATGACCGTGTATAATAACAACTGAAGTATGCTGTAGGTCTGTTAATCTAGGAAACAGTAATTACCATGTTTTTCAACTTGGATTACAGTTTTAATTCACAAGATTTTCATTCTCACATGCTAGGTTACAACTTTTTCTATTTACTTAAAAGAATTTTTATTCTCACAGGAAGTTGAGTGGTTATTTCTAACAGCAGTATGTACTTACATGGGGACAGAATATGAACACACGCTGGAGTTAGGTGGCTCAGCTTACCTGTCTACATTCCAAGTTATAGCAAACTTAACATCTTTAAAAGAGGAACAGAAGTAAACATTGAAATATTTCCCTTTTCACCACACTGGTTTATTTCGAAGTGGTT
Source organism: Spilogale gracilis (assembly GCA_004023965.1). Classification (NCBI taxonomy): domain Eukaryota; kingdom Metazoa; phylum Chordata; class Mammalia; order Carnivora; family Mephitidae; genus Spilogale; species Spilogale gracilis. The sequence continues at coordinate 13,954 of PITA01030259.1, read as the reverse complement.
TTCCTTAGGATTAGGAAACAAAGATACTTCTTAAAATCCAATTATTATATAAATTATGAGGCATTACATAAATTATAAGGAATTTTAGATAATATAGAAATGCTGCTATATGTTAGCTAATACGTACCCTAATAATATTATAGGAAATGTCTAACAATGTATTAATGCTATAGGCAAACTTTCAGAGAATTGTACCTTCAACAAACTAGATTTAAGATATCAAATTATAAGTATACCAAAATATATGTAGCTATGAAAAAGACATGAATTTTGGACTTATGAGAGTCCACTGGCTAGTAAGATAATTCAAGAGTATCATTTCATCATTAAACTTTCTTCTAAATAATGTGTTCATGAAACGATGCTATTATTCAGGCAGATGAGATTTTAGTAATAAACAATGAAAATTCCAGGTCATTGTCCTATAAGTTCTTGTTTGGCTACATTAATTGATAATAAAACTTTTCAACAAGTAATTATCAGCAGAGGTGAATAAAAGCATCCAGAATGATAGACACATTCTCAACTTGTATCACTTAGGAAAGATATTTTCCCACTGAGGGCTGGAGTTTAAAATGATATGTGCTATAAAGTCCAAACTATTCATGAGCTAGAACAGGAGTGTGCAAGCTATGACCCAGATGCTTGTTTTTGTAAGTAAAGTTTTACTGGAATGCAGCCATCCCTGTCGTTTCTGTACATCTATGGCAGCTTTTTAAAACTATAGTTGACACACAATGTTGCATGAGTTTCAGGTACACAACACAGGGATTGGACTTGATTCATTATGGTTTGCTCACCACAAGTGTAGCTACCATCTGTCACCATACAATCCTACCATGGCACCATTGACAATAATCCTGTGTTGCACCTCTCACCCCTGTGATGTAGACATTCCATAACTGGAAGCCGGTACTCCCATTCCCCTTCACCCTTTTGCCCATCCTCCTGCTCCTTCCCCTCTGACAACCACCAGGTTTGTTTTCTGTAATTATGGGTCTTTTTATGCTTTGTTTCGCTTCTTAGATTCCAAACACAAGTGAAATCATATGGTATTTTTCTTTCTATGGTTTCACTTAGAATTATACCCTCTAGATATGTCCAGGTTGTTACAAATGGCAAATTTTCTTTCCTTTTTATGGCTAATATTCCTTTGTGTATATGTATGTGTGTGTGTGTGTGTGTGTGTGTGTGTGTGTGTGTGTATCTCCTTTATCCATTCACCTCTCTATGGATACTAGACTGCTTCCATTATCTTGGCTATTGTAAATAATGCTGCAATAAACATAGGAGTGTACATACCTTTCCGTATTAATGTTTTAGACGGTCTTCTCTGGGTAAAATACCCAGTAGTGGAATTATTGGACCATATGGCATTTCTATACTATTTTCTACAATGGCTATACCAACTCACATTGCCACCACCAGTGCACAAGAGTTTTTTTTTCTCATGTCCGTGACAATACTTGACAAGAAAGATTCCTTATCTTTTCGATACTAGCCATTCTGACTGGTTTAAGGTATTATTATCTCATTGTGGCTTTGATTTTACATTTCTCTAATGATTAGTGATATTGAAAGCATCCTTTCATTTGTTGGCCATCTACATGCATTCTTTGGAAAAATGTCTATTTGATCATTTGGGTGTTTTTGGTGTTGAGCTGTACACTTATATAATTTGGATATAACCCCCTTACTGAATATATCATTTTTAAAATCTCTCATTTGGTAGGTTGCCTTTTTATTTTGTTAATAGTGTCTTTTACTGTGCAAAGGCTTTTTATTTTGGTGTAGTTCCAATAGTTTATTTTTGATTCCCTTGCCTTAGAATACTGTCAATGAGATTACTATGTTTTTATCTGGGAAATTTATTTCAGGTCTCACTTATAGGTCTTTACTCCATTTTGAGTTTACTTTTTGTACTCGATATAAGAAAATGGTCCAGCTTTACTCTTGTAATTGTGCAGTTTTCTCAGCATCATTTATTGGAGAGACTTTCTTGTCTTTATTGTATATCCTTGCCTCCTCAGTCATAGGTTTATTGACCACATTAAGCATGGCTTTGTTCTGGGCCCTATTCTGTTCCACCGAACAGATTGTGTGTATTTCTATGACAGTATCGTACTGTTTCATTATAGCTTTGTAGTATTTATTTTGAAATCAGGGGTTATGATGCCTCCAGCCTTGTTCTTTCTCAAGACTGCCTTGGCTGTTCAGGGTTCCTGTGACTCCACACAGACTTCAGTACTTGATCTAGTCTGTCCATGGCCGCGTTAGAGAGCCAGTGGCCACGTGGTCTGCAAAGTCGTACACGACCCTGTAAGAAAACGTGTGCCAGCCTCTGGACTATAGGTTATTTTTGTATTATCTTTTAAATATTCTTTTTATTCCTCAAATTTCCTGTTGAGATTTTAGGGCAAAACAACCAACCAACCAAAAAACCGTACTCAACTGAGAAAATTACAATTCAAAATAATATATACTTCAATAGTCCGTTTTGCTTTGAAAAGAACAGGCTGACGTAGGCTTGGTCTTCTACCGACTGCTGTGGTGTCTGGTTGCCACTTCTCATGCTTTGGAAGTCTCCTTCACACTCTTGCTTGGGCTGCTTCCTCCTCTGCCACTGCTACATTTCCCAGGATGCCTCCTGAGCCTGCATTTTAACCGGTTTCACCTGTGTCCTTTCCCTGGTCTCTTCTCCCCAGTTTTACAAAATGTTTTTCATGTACTCCTTTCCATTGTATAGGTTGTTATTTAATAATTCTGTAGTAGCTTATTTTTTTTAATTTTAGTGTTTTTCTATTTTAATATTCATTTAGATTTAGTCATATATTAATTTCTTGATTTTGATCCTACTTGCAGTTCAGTTTTTCTCTCTGGGTTGAATCTGTTTCTTCCTGAAGCACATCCAAATCTTCACTTGTTTGTTACTCAGGGTGCTGACCACTTTCGGGTTTGGAGCAGCCTTGGATCAGCTCCTACCTTTTCTAACAATCTCTCTTGCTCAGTTAGGGGAATGTTTTCTTCTTCAATCCCAGCCCCTCTGCTTTCTGTGTCTCAAGGATTCATTATGATGTCTTCTCTAATGAACCCCTATGTTTCAAAGCAAATACTGATTCAATCACTTTAAAAACCACTTTTCTATCATAGGAGGGCAACAAGGGGATACCATAGCATGTGCTCATACCTCAGTCTTGACGTGGAAGTTTCATATGTATGGATTTTTTTTTAAATTACTAGCTCAAAAATAAAAAATCAGGCCAAATAACTTTCACCTACAGAAATAAATGTGTTCCATTCTCATAACTGTCCCTGCCTGTAATTCTGAAAGAGAAAGAACATGGACTTCTGAGTCAAAATCCTGGAACAAATCTCAGTTCCATTGTATTTTAACTTTAGGTAGATACTTAACCTCTCTGAGCCAAACAATTTCTTTATCCATAATATGGAGATGATTGTTCCTATATATTTGGGTTGACAGAAATTAAAGGAGATAATATAAACATATTGCTTAGTACATATTATGTTCTCCACAGATGTTAGCTTCTTTAGCTATATGGACAATCAAGAAATAAGTGTTCCTAATTCCCATGTGTCATAAACTTCATCTTTCATTGCATTAAATTAGAAACAAAAAAATTTATATAATAAGTGATCTAGCATACCACATAGTTTGATATTGAATATTCTAGTAATAGTAACCCTCTTTCTTTTGTTTTTGTGATTTTTCTTTTTACCCCTATAAGTTGTAATCATACTGAGTTTCAACTTTGTTCACTTTGGTTTTATTCCTATACTAATGATATACCACCTGGATAATATATTAAAAATGTCAATTTGGTAAACTTTTCAAACTAAGTACTTTTAAAATGAATTCATAATAATCCATAAGGATTCAAACTTTTGACAAAAGGTAGAACCAGATTTCATAATAGAAACATTGATTGTAACACAAAAAAGTGCTTTAGAATAGCCTTATTTTAGCAACTAAGGATTTCTGAAAGAGCACAATCAATTTCCAAAAACGTATTTGGCTAACAAAACTATAGGGTATCCATTAAAGAAGCTTATACAATAATAAAAAATCAAAGTAATTTTGAAAAAGCAGAACTAAATTTTACTATGCTACTTTCCTAAAGGTAAAAACCCCTTTCTTCTAAAGTAACAGCTCTGCATGGGTATAATTGATCTGCCATTAACAGAGCCATCTCTGAATGTCACTTGGCTTTAAAAAATCAAGGCTCAGACACAAAAGAACAGCATTAGAGTCACAAGTGAAAGAAAAAATGAGCTAGTTAAAAGTCAAACAACCAACTTACAATCAATAATATAGCAACATTGTATATAATTACAGAGACCCTTCTAAGAAAACACATTAAGGCCTAGTGTCCATGCAAATCAAGGCAGGAGATTCTTTAACAATGGAATCTTAGCAGTCACGTCTCAATGACCTGGAGCATCATGCTTTGGAAGTAAGGAATACCAAGGATGGTTTGGGGCTTCTCTAGCACAAAAATAATTGTTTTGTTCCTCCTGAGGAAAGAAAGGCTTATCAGAAAGAAATAGAGAATGTGAGATACGGCTAAAAAGAAAGAGCATGCTTAGGAGCCTCTCATTTAATGATCACAGAGCCTAACCTAAAAAGGGACCCTTTTTAAGGAGGTTATTATGCTCAGAGAACAAAACCTCTGAGTTTTGTAGAAAAATATCAGGGAAAGAGATAGGGAGAGGAAGAAATCTTGTTTTATCTTTTATTCTGACTTAGGAGCTTATATTTTGGGCTGTAACTGACATATAACATTTGTATTAGGCTAAGGCATATTAGTTTATGATTTGATACATGCATACATTGCAAAATGATTATCACAATAAAGTTTAGTTAACATCTATCGCCTCCTCACAGTTTTTTTTCTTAGAGAACTTTTAAGATTTACTCAGTAATTTTCAAATATATGTGACAGTATTATTGCTGTTTCTTTTACTATATACACTTAGCAGACAGGTTGAGGCCAGAGGGATTAAATTAAGTCCGTGCTGAGGAACAGAGTTGAGAAGCAGAGAGAAATCAGATCCTGGTAATGTGGCTGAAGCCCAGTATCAGGCTGTGTGCCTCAATTGTAGCTTATGTTGAGTCAACAAGATCTTTTTACTGTTTAAGCCTATCTGAGCTGGGTTTAGTTTTGTGCAATATAAAGAGTTCTAACTAATAAAATATTGGAATTACATAAATCTTTAACAAACTGTAAATCAATACTTGTAGGCTGTGACAACTAGTTTTGAATATGGTAAGCAAAAATATTCTCCCAGGGATGAAACGATCCAGTACTTTTCAAAGGTATTTTATTTTATTCATTTTGTTTATTTATTTATTTATTTATTTATTTATTTTAAATTTATTTAGAGAAATAGGTGTTTTTTGTTGTTGTTGTTTTTTTTTTTTTTACTCTGAGCTTCCCATAACCAGGAAGTCAGCAACCAAGCCTCGCATTCTGGCAGACTCAAAGGCAGGTGGGGGCAAGTGAAACACTTCACACAGTAGTGACAAAAGGGACTTCCAGAAGCTGTCAGCTTAAAAAAAAATTCTTTTCTTGGGGGGGAGTGATGGACACGGAGGAGTAAGACAGAGTGACTAGAAATCTTTGTGAGAACCACATCATTCATATCAGTATAATGAGTAGCATCTAAAAATTACTGTTGATTTATATCCCTTCTTCCAAAATAAAGACCCAACCCCAAACCAGTAACAATCACACACTCAAAGAAATTCAGTAATGGTGTTCAACATGCAGTGATGGGGAAAAAAAGACTCCTAGTTTTAGAGAACCTGAATTAACTGCTTTCAGAACAGTTCAAATTTTTACTGATAATTTTTGTATATTTAAAGAGTTAAGAGACAAACGTGTTAGCCTTCTTTCCTAATTTTTTTCTAAATCTATGAAGCATAAAATCCTTGTCAGTCTTAGTTAAAATAGGAGCTACTATTGTATTGATTGTTTATGTGTCAGGTACTGTGGCAAAATGCTTTATATACATTTACTCACTTAATTTCTGTATCTTTCTTCCCTTAGCAGGATTTATTTTAAAATCCCAAGTGAAATGTTACAAACAGCATTTTGTAGAGTATGCCATGAAATAGTAAGCTTGAGATTAATATTGGTGCCTTGTTTAATAAAGATTTCTTGTCTTCCATCATTTGCAACTGCCTAGTTTGTTGAGACTGGAATTTGAACTCCATCTAAGAGTTAACACTAGAAAATTCCAAACCTACCATAACCCCAAGCATATCAAGATACCCGATGACTTGGGGGGCCCTTATTTACAGCAAACTTCCCTAATAATCTCACTAAGTTTGTACAACAGAAAATGAGGCTTACACATTTCATACTAAGGCTACTCAAAGTGTGGTCTGTGAACCTGGCACCAGTCTGCAAACTTAGCAGTGATGTAGATAATATCCTAGACTATGTAAGTACAATGCTTAGTTCAGCTAACTTGTTTTTTCACAGCAAAATATTCTTGATGAAGGAGACTGGACTGATTTAGATTCTGGCCCAAACACCTTACCCATCATGAACTGGTAACAGTTTGTGGGCCAGCTATTTGGAATAACACTTGTTCTAGTTGCCTCTAGTTCTACATTGCCTCTAGTTTTCTATCCCTGATGCCACACACAATTTAACTGACCAACCAAATACTTACCCTAAACAGTCACACGGTAATGGAAAAAACAATAAAAATTAGCAATTGAGTACCAAAAATAATAGGACACCTAGGAATAAACTTTACCAAAGAGGTGAAAGACCTGTACTCTGAAAGCTATAAAACTCATGAAAGAAACTGAAGATGACACTAAGAAACAACAAGACACCCCATGCTCATGGATTGGAAGAAAAAATATTTGCTGAAATGTCTATACTACTCAAAGCAACAAATCCATTCAATGCAATCCCTATCAAAGAAGAAAAAATATTTGCTGAAATGTCTATACCACTCAAAGCAATATACCCATTCAATGCAATCCCTATCAAAGTATCAACAGCATTATTTACAGAGCTAGAACAAATAATCCTAAAATTTGTATGGAACCACAAAGGACCCCAAAGAGCCAAAACAACACCGAAAAAGAAAAACAAAGTTGGAGGCATCCACAATTCCAGACTTCAAGTTATATTACAAAGCTGTAGTAACCAAAACAGTATGGTACTGGCCCAAAAATAGACATAGAGATCAATGGAACAGAACAAAAAACCCAGCAATGAATCCAAAACTATATGGTCAATTAGTCTTCGACAAAGCAGGAGAGAATATCCAGCGGGAAAAAGGCAGTGTCTTCGGAAAACTGGACCACTTTACCATACATAAAAATCAATTCAAAAGGGATGAAAGACCTAAATGTGAGACCTGAAACCATAAATATCCTAAAAAAGAACACAGGCAGTAATCTCTTTGACATTGGCCATAGCAACTTTCTAGATGTCTCCTGAGGCAAGGGAAACAAAAGCAAAAATAAACTATTGGGACTACATTAAAATAAAAAGCTTCTGCACAGCAAAGGAAACCATCAACAAAGCTAAAAGGCAGCCAACAGAATGGTAGGAAATAAAGAAGTCATAAAACCAAAAACCCAAAAGGCTAATCTGACTCAAAATGGGCAGAAGACATGAGCTGACATTTTTCTAAAGACAACATCCAGATGGTGAAAAGACACACGATGGGTTATGTTAAACAACTTTTCATCAGGGAAATGCAAATCAACATTACAATGAGGTATCACCTCACACCTGTTAGAAATGGCTAAAATCAACAACACAACAAACAACAGGTGTTGATGAGGATGGGGGAATATAAGAATACTAATTCACAGCAATATACACAGCCGATGTTTACAGTGGCATTATCTATAATGGCCAGATTATGGAAACAGGCCAAATGTCCATCAGCCGAAGAATGGATAAGATGTATACACATACACAGTGGAATATTACTCAGCCACGAGAAGAATGAAATCTTGCCATTTACAACAATACTGATGGTGTTAGACAGTATTATGGTAAGCGGAATGAGTCAGAGAAAGACAAATACCATAGGATTTCACTCATTTGTGGAATTTAAGAAACAAACGAGCAAAGGGGATAAAAAAGGAGGCAAACCAAGAAACAGATTCTTAACACAGAGAACAAACTGATGGGTTACCAGGAGGGAGGAGGGTGGGGGGAAGGGGGAAATAGGTGACGGGGATAAAGGAGCACACCAGCGGTGAGTATAGTTGTAGGCAAGCGCTGAATCGCTTATCATACACTTGAAGCTAGTATTACACTATATGTCAACTAAGTGGAATTTTAAATAAAAACTTAAAAACAATTGAACTCACCTTTGACAGAAGCAATTTCACACAGGAAACATGACCTTCATAGACAGCGGACAGAAGAGGGGTAATATGATGTTTATCTGGAGCCTATGAAATAATGAGATAAAAAACCACTTTACTTTTCACTTCTCCCTTCTTTAGAGAACTATCAATGTATTCCTATTTGCCTTGTTACACAAAATCAGTTCATAGCTACAAGTTTCCCACCATTTAGAGAGATGCCAAGGCCCAAGCCCATAAGCAGTACCTCCCTGGGTATCAGCACAGTAAAGTAGAGGGCACGCAGACGGCTTTGACCGCAACTCAGACCTTGACTCATCCTGAAGTCCTCACTATTGTAGGAATGCCAGTGAGGTCCAGGAAAGGAAGAGATGGGTAGATATTAGCTGCTTAAGAAGTAAGACTGCCACAATGGGGCCAACTGACACGGTATCCCCTGAAATGTGTAAAGTGGATCTCACTTGCTGTCATGGTTACTTAAACATTTGTCCAAAACTCTGAAAAGCTAAAAAAAGCCAGGAGATGACTAATCCTGTCTGACCTTCTGCCTACTGACCTTTGTCCAAAGCTCCAGTTTGGATTTATCCTATGAGAGCAGAGTCCTATCATCCATTGCCTAATAGCCATTTGCTACCTACAGTTTTAAAAAGTCTGTGCTGCCTATTTTTTTTTTTTTAAATCTAATTATACATTTCTAAGTTACAGGAAATTTGGTATAATTTTAGACTATATTATTTTATAAGTCTAGAAAATAAATACTCTAGGCACAAAACAGAATTTTTTTCCCTAAAATGACAATGTTCTTTACATACATTAATATCTGCTCCTTTCAGCAGCAGAAATTCCAGGATTTCAAGCTGCCCACAGTCTGCTGCATAATGAAGAGGCTTCCTTCCACCTTCTAGTGTCCGGTTGACATCTTCTCCCTTAGAAGAGAAAATGGAAATGATATTTAGAGGGATGACAGACTGAGAATGGGACATGAAATACCCAGTATTTTCCCCTTCTGAAGGTGTTAAGAGTTTCATGAAACAATTACATTTTCTGTGAAGTCAAATAAGTGACCAAGAAGTTGAAATTAAATTCTGCACAGTAGCACACATACAGTATGAAGGTAATTCAATCACGTCTAGGCAAACTGAAAACAACAGACCATGAAATACTTTACTGTGCACTAAGGAGTTCGGTCAGCATAATGTCAAGATGTGAACACAGAAGACTGGTAAGTTCAAATACTGAAAATTTATGCTGATCATAGGACACATACTGTAATTCAAGGAAAAGCATCATGACTTAGAAGGAAGTGGACACCATTATCACAAGGTTAGTACTGCTACTAAGATCATTTCCTTCATGTAACATTTATTAAAGCCCCACTGTGCACAGAGAAGACAAAGGTGAACAAAATCAGACATGGCTTCTGATTGCATGGAGCTAACCATCTTGTGTGGGAAGGCAGATATTAACCAAATACTCACATAATTAATGTCAAAATATAACTGTTATAAAGGCAAGGAACTCGGTGCTGTACAAATACTTATCAGAAGAACAGGACTGAATCGTCGTGATGGATGGGGAGTGGGTCATGTCAGCGAATGATCTTAAGGCCTCAAAAAAAGTTTTCATTCACTGAGAAGACTAACAATAACAAATACAACCAGCCTCTTTACTGACCAGCTACTATGGGTTTAGTTCTGTGCTAGACACATAATCTCTAATCTTTAAACCAACCTGTAAGGAGAAACTCTCCATTTAATAAATGAAAAGTATGAAGCTAAAACACGTTAACTAACTTTTCACTGTGGCTTAGTTAACAAGTGAGATCTAAACTCATGTTGCCTCCAATTCAGTATTTGCCCATCTTTAAGCAAAGTTCAGGCTTTTAGAGTAGCAACATGTCTGAAGGAATTTATTTTCTCAACTACTATACTCTTCACTTACCTTGGTTTGGTCAAGTCACCAAACCATATTCTGAATCAAGATGTTCAGAACCCTATCATTCCATGGCCATTACAAGTTGTTCTTTGGAACATACTCTATATAGGTATAGAAGAAAAGTGTACAACATGCTTGAAGTCACTGGAAATGGGGCTGAAGTTCCAACTTTACTACTTATTTGTGGGTCCTTAGACTAGTTACTTTTCCAAATCTGTTTCCTTATCTGTAAAATGGGAATAAACATGCTTAGACCTCACAAGGTTTTAGTGCATCATTAAGCTACTCCATGCAAAGTATTTAACATAGTTTCTGACACATGGTAAAATGTTTAATAAAGGTTTTCTGTGGATCCCTGATATTATTTATACTAGCACTAAAGACTATCCAAAATTGAGTTAAGGCAGGTTTTTGCATAATGGTTTAAATTTAAAGTTATGATTTAATGTATATACTTGCTATTCAGAAACAAATTTAAACAGTAAAAGGGCAACCTGGTATACCACCTTAGCCTTTATTCACAACTGTACAAATGAGAGGCTTTGAGGCAAACAGAAATACTGCTTCAATGATCCTCAAATATAGTTTTCCTTATATTATTATATTTCCTTCCCATTATTAATATTAACTAGAGAGCATTAACTGGATAGGTGCTTTTTTCACTGAAAAAGTATTGCCCGTAGTAAGTAATCAATAAGATGACTTTGTCTAAAAGATATATATATATTTTTAAAGATTTTATTTATTTATTTGACACAGAGAGAGATCACAAGTAGGCAGAGAGGCAGGCAGAGAGAGAGGAGGAAGCAGGCTCCCTGCTGAGCAGAGAGCCGGATGCGGGCCTCGATCCCAGGACCCTGAGATCATGACCTGAGCAGAAGACAGAGGCTTTAACCCACTGAGCCACCCCGGCGCCCTAAAAGATATATTCTTGAATCAAAGTAAAGAGCACCTTGCTTCCGCACTTAGTAAAAGTATGGAAAATGCATATGAAATGGAGTTATGAGTTTAAACTTTATCCTTTATCCCTGCAGACATATCTTTACAATTTTTATTTTAGCAGACAAAAAACAATATTAGAAAGGCTTTGTATGACTGACAGGAAAGAAAGGATCCTTTTCTGAGAAGCCTTAGTAAAAGCTGTACTCACAGAGAAATTTATAATACTAAAAGACCTGTACTGGAAAAGTAGAAAGGTCTCAAAATAATGATTTTTGTACTTTCACCTTAAGAAACTACAGAGTATTACACACACACACACACACACACACACACACACACACAATCAACTTAGAGAATATTATGCTAAGCAAAATAAATTAGCTAGAGAAAGACAAAAACCATATGATTTCACTCATGTGGATTTAAGAAACAAGCAAAACAAAACCAAACAAGAAACAAAAAAACAAAAAAAAAAAAAAATAAAAAAACAAAAAATGAGCACAGGTTTAAAAAAAAAAAAGAGAGGCAAACCAAGAAACGGACACTTAACTGCAGAGAACTGATGGTTACCAGAATGGAGGTTGTGGGGCGGGGGATGAGTGAAATAAGTGATGGGGATTGAGGACCACACTTGGAGTGAGCACAGGGTGATGTATGGAAATGTTGAATTACTATACTGTACACCTGAAATTAATATTACACTGTATGTTAACTGAAATTTAAATAAAAACGTAAAACTAGGGTCCAACCCCACATCGGGCTCCCTGTTTGGCGGGAAGCCTGCTTCTCCCTCTCTCACTCCCCCTGCCTGTGTTCCCTCTCTAGCTGTGTTTTTCTGTCAAATAAATAAAATCTTAAAAACAAATGTTTAAAAAAAAATTCTATGGAAGCTACCAAAAGGCTACTAGAATTAGTAAGTAACTTTAGCAGTGTTTCAGGACAAAACAATATATAAAATCAACTGCATTTTTATCTACTAGCAATGAGTAATTGCAAATCAAAACTAAAATCAGTATTATTTATGAGAATCCAAAAATATAAAATATTTAGTGATAAATTAACAAAAATGTGAATACCTATATACTGAAATTTCTATGATTTGATCTGATCCTAAAATTTAATCTGAAAATGCAGAGAATCTAGACCAGCCAAAACCACTTTGAAAAAGAACAATTTGGAAGGCCAGTACTACCTGATTTCAAGAATTATTCGAAACTAAAGTAATCAAGAAAGTATAGAATTGCCATAACATAAGAAATGCAAACTTTTATCACTATAGTGAAAGCAAGCAGATGAGTGGTTGCCTGAGGAAAGGGAACTGGAGGGACAATAGGAGGGATCAGCTCATTCCCACTTTACAGTTCTGCTTCTACCCCTTGGGGACACATGGAACAAGCAGTCCATATTTTCATGCTAGATTACTAGTTTAGAGGTCACATCACATTATAACGAAAATGAAACCTTTTTATATGGTTTGTTGTTACCCTGAACTTCAGTTACTCATTTTCTGAGTATACACACAGGGTCACTACATTAATTGCTATTAAATTTCAACTTAAAATGGCCATTTTATTTTTCTAGGCTGTCAAGTTCTTTATAGATTCTTATTAAAAGGAATTTGTTAGTTCTGATCCCCAATCTCCCTCTAGTTGTACCTCACCTATCTTCATTATGGTGACCTAAGACATTTATTAGAAAATGAGAAAAGATGAAAAAGGAGCCCCACCACCACCCGTATTCAGGAAACTTCCTTTAGCCACTACATAAAGAAATAGGTAGAATGTTTGGGTACTACTGTTCAAATATAGTCTTGAATCTAGTTCATTACATTCTTATCCACCATCCTTTATCATCATTTCCCAAAGCATAACATTAAAACATAAAAATTTCAATGAAATGATTGTGATTTCTTTTATCTAATAGTAGTCTAGGAACTGCAAAAAAAGGGAAATTAACATAGCAGGATTTATTTCTAATTGATGCCTTCATAAGCATTACAAACAACCCCACAGCCACCACAAATACATTTAAAAAGTAACACATTCATTAAATAAGATTTGGAAAGAAGAGATCTTTCTTCTAACGAGCCCTGCCATCTAAAACACAATCATTATTACTACCTTGCTGTCGTCCTGTTTTTTTCTATGAAAATAACACTACTTATTTAATACTGAGGTATTCTGCTATCATTCTTGAAAGCCACATAATATGCTGTCAAGTAGATGTGCCATAGTTTATCTAAATAAAAATTCTGGACATGCAGATTAATACCAAAGACCCTGTACCATTAAAGTTCTTATTTTATAGAACAGAACCATATCATATATTTACTGATCCCAAAGCATGCATTTTCCTGTATTTTAACATCTTTGAAACTGGGTCACAAAATAGAAAAAAAAAAAAAAGTTGGAGAATATAAAATGGCAAAATTCACTGAAGGTAAGACCTGCTCATTATTATTCTCATGGAAAATAAGTGAGTGTACCATCACTTCTAGTTCAGAAACTGAATAGAGTATTTCCTATTTTAATAATGCAATAAAGATATTAAATAAATTAAAACCAGTAGGAACACATTAAATCCTAATGCTAATACTAAATGTTTGGAAGTTCTCACTCATCTAAACTATATCCACAAACTAAAACGGAAAGCAAACTGTCCTCCAGTGTAAGTGATGTATTCTCCAGGTCACATTCCTGATATGTCTCT
>PITA01030258.1:0-16763 GCA_004023965.1 Spilogale gracilis | reverse complement strand
ACAACTCTTTCTTATGCTTTTCACTTCAGACTATTACTAATACCTGATCAAAAAGCATAGCCATAAAATTACACCTAAAAGCTTGTGTGTATCAGAATGGTAAGAAATATTCCATTGTGTACCAGTTCGATTTGACATTCCTTAAAGAATGGCATGTCATTTCAGGGCGGCAAACGAAAAAGGAACATTTAGAAACTACTGAGAGATTAGAAAGTAGAAATGAAGACCCATCACCCAGTTTGGCTAAAAAACGAGTCTCTTCCTCCAGCTTGGGGGTCCGTGGTGGGCGGGAGGCTCTTTTTTGCAGTTCTGCCTGGAGCTGAGTGGGAGGTTCCCCTCTGAAGCTCAGGCTGTCCCTGGGAGAGAGAGCAAGCAGCAGAAGACAGGTAGGAGATCACTCGGCCCCCACCTTCCCCACCCAAGCTCCTCTCACACTTCTACTTTCTCCATGAGCAAAAAATCCTCCTTAGGTGCTGCCTGTGTGTTGGGGCTCTTGTGGAACATAACTCTGCATATTTTTATATTTAATCAAAAATATTTGATGAAAATACATGTAGTGTAAGCACATGGCATTAAGCTTTATGACTGCAATGTAAGTACCCAGCATTAGAGTTTTGATTGCCAAGACATTCCCTGCAAAAACATCCATCTCCAATGAGCACATTGTCAGCTGTAAGACACAGCCCCTGGCAAATGATCACATCAAAAAACGGGCAGACGACATGAACAGACACTTCTCCATAGAAGACATACAAATGGCTAACAGACACATGAAAAAATGTTCATCATCATTAGCTATCAGGGAAATTCAAATCAAAACCGCATTGAGATACCACCTTACACCAGTCAGAATGGCCAAAATTAACAAGACAGGAAACAACAAGTGTTGGGGAGGCTGCAGAGAAAGGGGAACCATCTTACACTGTTGGTGGGAATGCAAGTAGGTGCAGTGTGGAGATTCCTTAAAAAATTAAAAACAGAGCTACCCCATGACCCTGCAATTGCACTACTGGCATTTACCCCAAAGATACAGAAGTAGTGAAAAGAAGGGCCATATGTACCCCAATGTTCATAGCAGCAATGCCCACAATCATCAAACTGTGGAAAGAGCCAAGATGCCCATCAACAGATGAATGGATAAAGAAGATATGGTCCATATATACAGTGGAATATTACACCTTCATCAGAAAGGATGAATATCGGGACCGCCTGGGTGGCTCAGTTGGTTGAGCAACTGCCTTCAGCTCAGGTCATGATCCCGGAGACCCGGGATCGAGTCCCATATCGGGCTCCCTGCTCGGCGGGAGGCCTGCTTCTCCCTCTCTCACTCCCCCTGCTTGTGTTCCCTCTCTAGCTGTGTTTCTCTTTTTCAAATAAATAAAATCTTAAAAAAAAAAAAAAAAGAAAAGAAAGGATGAATATCCAACTTTTGTATCAACATGGATGGGACTGGAGGAGATTATGCTGAGTAAAATAAGCCAAGAAGAGAAAGTCAAGTATCGCATGGTTTCACTTACTTGTGGAGCATAAGGAGTAACATGGAAAGTAAGAGAAAGAAAAGAAATGTGAACAGGAGTAAATCAGAGAGGGAGACAAAGCATGAGAGACTGTGGGCTCTGAAAAACAAACTGAGAGTTTTAGAAGGGAGGGTGGTGGGGAGATGGGTATTACCCAGCATGGTGGTGGGTATTAAGAAGGGCACATATTGCATGGAGCACTGGGTGTGGGCCATAAACAATGAACCTTAGAACACTGAAAAAATAAAATAAAATAAACTATTTTTTAAAAAATCAGCCAGACAAGGAATCAGGCCTCCCTAACCCAGGAAGTTCCCTCTTTCAGAAAGTCCTGGGTAAGCAACATAATGACAGTGTGAGTGACCCCACTTCTCCCACCTGTTGCCCTAATTCCCACTCTTATGCCTTAAATGAGCCAGGAAAGAGTGAACTCAAGAAACCCTATTAAACACCCTGCCCCCAGACCTTAATAAAGGCAGAACTCCAGGTCTATCCTCTCTCTCTGCTTGGACCTTGCTGTACCATGTACCCTGCAGGACCTGGAATAATACATCTTGTTCCTCAAAGTTCCCTGATAGTTCCTGCTCATGTGCATCCTATAACCAAAATAAGAACAACAGGGCTTGTCCAGCCCCAACACTGGCTCTGGCCAGGGCATGTCTGCAGGAGCTCGTTGTGAGTAGTGCGCCCAGGCGTTCGTAGACGATAGCATCACTATCAGCAGACCAACACAGCACAAGGGCTCTATGGGGTTAACGAGCCTCAGTCTCCTCCTGAAGGAAAATGGCTCCAAGCTCCTATCCATATCCCGGGATTGCCAAAACGATGTGGTTGGCAGAAAGAGCAAGGCTTTAAGGAGAAATTACCAGAGGCACTAGTGAGCAGGCCAGTTCTAGCCAGGGAGGGAGACAGCAGGGGTACAGGGCCCACCAGACAGCAGCCACGAGAACTAACCCCCTTACCATGGGGGTGCTGGGCCAGCGTCCGAGCAAATGTCTGTGACAGGAAGAATGCCTCATCAGATTTGCAATGTATTGGGAGCCTGCTTCTCTCTCTCCCTCTGCCCCTTCCCCTTGTTTGTGCTCTCTCTCTCTCTCTCAAAGAAAGGAAAAAAGGGAAAAAAAAATGTAGCTCCAGAGCCAGACTTCATCTGGGAATGGAGGGGCAGCCAGGGCATGAACGGAGAAAAGAGAGCTAGGATCAGTTTATGTTCTGTTTCTAAATGGATATAGCAAACCTAATCAACCAACCAAACAAAAACTCACCAGGCAACCATAAACATGAGAGAAAGAAAGGGGGGGGGGATATTAGATACAGCCCTATGTCTCCTTCATCCTAGCTAGACAAATACATCTACAGGTCCCTGATGGAGAGCCAATGAATGAGACAAAAATGCAAAAGATGTGCACGGCATGGGGCGTCTGGGTGGCTCAGAGAGTTCAGCCTCTGCCTTCAGCTCAGGTCATGATCTCAGGGTCCTGGGATCGAGGCCCACATCAGGCTCTCTGCTCAGCAAGGAATCTGCTTCCCCCTCTCTCTCCCTGCCTCTCTGCCTACCTGTGATCTCTCTCTGTCAAATAAGTAAATAAAATCTTTAAAAAAAAAAAAAAAGATCTGCATTCTGAAGCAAGCCACCTAAACATTCTCCTTACTATTTACTACACCTGTTTTCTAATTTCTGTTCTTTAAGATTCCATGAAATTTCCATTCTTAGAAGAAGTGAGTCAACAGGGAGTCAGGGTAATATGGTCAAAAGAATATAGGATGACAAAGCGGGATTCCTAATGGGCAGTTAGTAGGGGTGCTTACCAATGGAGAATTCGGTAAATTTTCTCTGAAACTCCTTGTTCGAGAAAATGAGGGGATTGTATTAGAAGATCTCCAAGGAGATCATTTTGAAATTCAATGTGGATTTCCCCAGCTACATCAAAACACCTGGAAATGAAGCCAGGGTGTCTAATACACTCAAGGGCTGTAGTTCGGCTGACCCCCTTTCCTTGCGCTCAGATGTCAGTTTACAGACTCAGCTTCCGTAAACTGTAACCCTTCAGTCTAGAGGCGAGAGCCTGGAACTCCCAGGGAAGATACAAGCCTGGGTCACGTTTATTCCCCACCCACTGGACAGCTATCAGATGGGTATCTCCTGTGTGCTTGGCTCAGGACAAGATCCCAGGAACCAGACAAAAAAGGCAGACTTCCTCTCTTTAGAACTTTCAGATTCTGGGGGGAGGAATTCAGCGCGAGCAATCCCCAGCACTGTGATACAGGCTCTAAGAAAGTATGAAGAGGGTGCTGTGGTCACCAGCGTGGGTGCGTCCCACACCAACCAGGTCTCCAGAGCTCTCTAAAACAGGACTCACAGGACTTCCCTGATAAGAGAGAAACAGTCCTCTGGTACCAAACAGTGACACACATTACTATCTTCAGCGACAATTTGGAAAGGTCAAAATGTACCCTTGTGACCGAAGCCAGCTCTGCCTCAGAGAAGGGAACTAATAGGGATTCAAGTTGCAACGGGGCCCTGTATTCCTTGGAGGAAGCCACTGGGTCCCCCTGGGCTGAGCAACTCTCGGCTGGGAAATGTCCACCACCCTCCGGGCCCAGGGAGGGCAGGGGTGGCTTCATCCTTGGGAGGGCAGCTGCAATTCAATGATTCAAGCCTTGCCCCCCACAACTCTCCCACTCTCTCCACCCACCTACCCCACCCTGCCTCTCCCCTGTCTCTGTCTCCTTCCCTGGTTCCTCTCAGCCACACTATCTCTGAGAAGACAGAAGGGATGGCGTTGTGTTCCCCGCCCCTCCCCCACAGACACCCACTGGGACTCAGTGACCAGTAGGTGAGGGAACTCTGTTTCTATCTATGCTAAAAGACATCTGAGGGTCCACAGCTCTGCCTCTCCTGGTGGGAGGAGGAAAAGCCGCTCGTGGAACATGAAATATTAATGAAGAGACTGTGAGTGCCTGGGCTGCCTTTCTCCTCAGGCCAAACCAAATCAATAAAAGTCCCAGCTCCTGCCAGCAAAGGGCAAAACAGAAGCGTGCATTACCCATGGACAGCCAGAGAGCAAGCGGAACTGCAGAATATTCGGGGCGGCAAGGCCCCGGAAGCTCCCCCCAGCTAGACAGAGAGGAAAACGGATGTCCAGAATTTTGGAGGTTTAGCCAAACTGAAGTGGCAGGGTCTTGGTTAGACCCATCTCCGAACAGGCTTCGCTGACACGAGTCACAGACAGGAATCCCAGTGGTCTCACAAAGTAATGGGGAGACAGGTCACAGGGTGACATGTCATAGAGGAACCCCAACTTCCTTGCTCTCAAAAAGACCACCCCCCAGGTGGGAATCCAGAGAGAGAAAGAAGCATATCCAGGGTGCCTGGGTGGCTCAGAGGGTTAAGCCTCTGCCTTTAGCTCAGGTCAAGATCTCAGGGTCCTGGGATCGAGGCCCGCATCCGGCTCTCTGCTCAGCAGGGAGCCTGCTTCCTCCTCTCTCTGCCTGCCTCTCTGCCTACTTGTGATCTCTCTCTCTCTGTGTCAAATTAATAAATAATCCTTAAAAAAAGGGGGGGCAGCATATCCAGATTCATCCACTGCCTTCACCCTGCCTGGACCCCTAGGCACACTGGGTTCCTCCATGCCTTGGGAGGAACGAGAGAGATGACAAGAACTGGAATCCCGCTCGGTGTCCATCTGGTGTCTGGGGACAGCCTGGGCGGAACCAGAGCCAGCGCTTCAGCCTGCACTAGACCCAGAGTCCCCACGTGTCCCGGGCAGCAAGGCACATCCTCGACTTGCCGGGGCTAACTGGTCTGCAAATGAGGTAATAATAACAAAGCTCTTCTGAGCCAGTCTCACTTTCTAAGCACAGAATCAGATAATTTTCTTGAGTCCTATAACTTAAACCTTTTTTTTAATACTGCATTGAGAATTTACAGATTTTTTTTAAAGACTTCATCTTTTTAGAGCAGTTTAGGTTCACAAACAATGGAAAAGGAGGGGCAGAGAGTTCCTGCAGGCTCCCTGTCCCCACACATGCCCAGCCTCCCCCATGAGGAATATCCTCACTGGAGTGGTACGGGTTACAGTTAATGAACCTACACTGACACATCATTATTGCCCAGAATCCACAGTTTACCTTAGGGTTTACTCATGGAGTTGTAATTGGTGGAGCTTTTTGAGCCTTTTTATTTAACTGGTAGTGTTTTCTTCCTTTCTTCCTCAGCTGTGAGTCTAGGGGAAAGCCCATCCTTCCACAAAGTGCACTGGGGGGTGAAAGGGCGACCCCAACATAAGAGAAAATATTCAAGGCCTGACCCGATTCTCCTTCTCATGGCATGTGAACTCACTGACACAGAATGTCAGTGACCCTCAGACTCGTGGGGGAAATGAGGACACTGATCTACCAAAAGGGCCATAGTCAAGGAGACAAAAGGCCACCCTGCATAGGTGTTACTTCAACAGTGGAGTGACAGGAAGCTAATCTTTGTCGTCTTTGCCAAAACTTGTGAGCACAGTCCTGTCAGCAAGCAGCAAGGGAGGGGAAGGGTGACAAGGGACATAGAGCAGGGTGACAGCCACAGGAGAGACTCGCTGGACACGCCTGACACTGGGAGCTCTCTGCGTCTCCATTCAAGGAAACTGGGCAAGAGAACATCTAACTAGTGTGACAGACGTGGCCAGGCCAGGAAGATAATCACAGAGGAGAGGACACCAAGGGTCACAGATGGCTTTCTCAGCATCTGGAATTTTTATAATATTCGATCCCAAGCCTCTGCCTTACAAAGACCTTATATCAATCAGATTGAATAATGAGTACCTACCGCCCTCCTCTGTGTTCCCACACACACATTCATCAGAGCACCTCGAGGAAGCTGGGGTGGCTCCGTATGCTCGCTCGGGGGACATCTCTGTTCCCTGAAAGTCCCCACCTGAGGACTCCAGTGGAGTGGGAGAGCCCAGAACACCCGTCTGCTCTGGGGCTCTGGGGGGCTTGCTCCTCCTACAAGAGAGAAATTATAATGGCCAAATAAACTGGAATGTAGTGCAGATTTCTGCCTCACCTTCTAGTAAAACTGCCAGCAGAACTACTCCCTCAGGCCCTTCCCCCTGCTTACCTCAGACACCACAAGAAGCTCAAACCTCCAGTTCAGCATCATCCGCCTCCTGTTGTTGCATTAGTCATACCTCCCTCACAGAAGCTGGTCCTCAGTTCTCCTCCACCCAAGCCTTCCTGGGCCTTTGGAAATTGTGTTCTGCCATCGAAACATTCCTCTGTATCTTCAGACTTTTCTCTCAGTTATCCATTTGCCTTTTGGCTCTAACTGAGGACCCTGATTACTTTGCACTCTTGCAGATTGAGAGTGAGTTAACCACCTCAGAAAAGATATCTTAGACCCATTATAAAAGGGTCCTGCTCCTCCTACCGCAGTCTCCCTATATGTTACCCTGTTTTATTTTCCCCATAACACTTATCGTTACTTAATTTTGTCATGCTTGTATGTTTACCTGCATATTTGTTTGTTTCAGCTCCTAGAACGCAAGCTCCTTGACAGCTGTGTACTTTATTCATTGCTGCAACCCTAGTGCCCTCATGGGCTATAGTAGGTGCTCAGTGAATATTTACCAAATGGATGAATGAAGGAACCACCTGCAGAGAGCACTGTGATGTCGTGGACATATCATATGAGGAATGTCGAGCACATACGAGGAATTCTGGAAGCACGTGACCCGGAATGGCAGAGAAGGGACGAAGGAGAAGAATCAGAAAAGGCTCAAAGGGAGGACTAAGGGAAGTCACCCAAGTAAAAACAGGTGGCTGGCGCCTTCTGCATGAAGATGGCAGCTTGGATCTATACATCTCCCTTTGTTCCCATCCGAAATGATAGCAAAAGAAAAATGTTTTCAAGGCAAAAATTCTCAAGAAAATAGGACAATGGGAGAAAACAGGTAGCTGGCAAGCTATTGGAAGTGATAGCTAACTGGAAGACCCAAGAAAATGGAATCCTAAACCAGTATTGGGGAAAGCCAAAACTCAATCTACTTTACATCAGAAAAAGGCCAGAGGCTCATGAACTGGTGGGACTGGTTACCTCTGGAAGACAAGTATGTGTGGTGGTGGGGCTGCAGGGAGGTGTAAATATCATGGATCATTCTCCATCACAACAATGAAATAAACCAAAAAAGAAAAAGACTGGCATGGGGCGCAAGGAATACAACAGGTTGATTGATAAAGAAGCAAGACCAAGTAGAATGGTGCTAAACCGGTTATGAAGAAGGGCCTGAGAGCCATCCACTCTCTAACTCCTGCCATACAAATGGATGGATGCCCCTTATAATCCCAATGGGACAACAGAGGTTTATCCAGAAAAGGGTCTCTACTCCAGTGAGTGCAGGTCAGCTGGGGGTGAGAGTGCCATGCTGAAAGCAAAGGGATTCAGTGAACATTTATTTACAGATGCCAAGATCACTAGCCACCTTCCCCAACTCAGCTCCCAGCATGCTGGGAGGTGGGAAATTGGAAGATACTTGGGGAATCTGAGTAGCTCTGAAAGAAGAATTAATATTACTGACAGAGTTTTCCAATGCAAACCCAACTGCATTCCCTATAGTCCCACAAGCCCCATCAAAAACTCAGAGCTTCCAATAATCTTCTTAACATACTACACTGAAATACGAGAAGACAACTAAGCATCACAGTGGTGGGTACTAAGGAGAGCACGTATTGTATGGAGCACTGGGTGTGGTGCATAAACAACCTTGGAACACTGAAAAAATAAAATAAAATAAATTATTTTTAAAAAGAAACAAAGAGGGGTGCCTGGGTGGCTCAGCTGGTTAAGCCACTGCTTTCGGCTCAGGTCATGATCCTCAAGACCCGGGATCGAGTCCCACATCAGGCTTCTTGCTCGGCGGGAAGCCTGCTTCTCCCTCTCTCAGTCCCCCTGCTTCTGTTTCCTCTCTCGCTGTGTTTCTCTCTGTCAAAGAAATAAATAAAATCTTTACCAAAAAAAAAAAAAAGGAACAAAGAAAAGCCCCTAAAA
The DNA here is from genome assembly GCA_004023965.1 of Spilogale gracilis. Classification (NCBI taxonomy): domain Eukaryota; kingdom Metazoa; phylum Chordata; class Mammalia; order Carnivora; family Mephitidae; genus Spilogale; species Spilogale gracilis. The sequence continues at coordinate 8,210 of PITA01030258.1, read as the reverse complement.
TAGGTGGAAGAATCCAAAAATGTTTTAAAAATAGTAAAAAAAGAACTTGAAGGAAACAAAGTGTATATAAGAAGAAAATTCAGGGGCATCTGCCTGGCTTAGTCATTAAGCAGCAGCCTTCAGCTCAGGTCATGATCACAGGGTCCTGGGATTGAGCCCCATGTCAGGCTCCCTGCTCTGCTGGGAAGCCCTGTTTCTCCCTCCCCCACACCCCCAGCTTGTGTTCCCTTGCTGTCTCTCTGTAAAATAAATAAGTAAAAATCCTTTTAAAAAGAAGAAAATTCAAAAATTTTCTTTGATATCATCAGAGAGAGAAGATATTACTTCCACAAAACAAAATCAAGATGCTTTTTCAAAAAAGAATATACAGAGAATTAAAAAAAAAAAAACACCTCTTGGGCATTAAAAACACAACCCACTCAAAATCAATAAAAATGGGTCAACACCCTGACATGTAAGGATGAAAGTTGCAAATCTCAGAGACAAAGGGAAAATCCTGAAAGTGCCTCAGGACAGGTGGTCCATAGTCTACAAGGTAGAAACATTAGACTGGCAGCAGACCTATCCACAGAGACCTGGCAGGCCAGAAAGGACTAGTATGATATATTCAGGGTGCTAATGAGAAAAATATGCAGCCAAGAATACTTTATCCAGCTAGGATGTCATTCAAAAAGAAGGAGTGATAAAAAGCTTCTGGGACAAATAGAAAGTAAAAGAATGTGTGATCACTAAACCAGCCCTGCAAGAAATATTAAAAGGGATCTTTTAAGCAAAAAGAGAGCCCCAAAGTAACAGAGACCAGAAAGGAACAGAGACAATGTACAGAAACAGTGACTTTATAGGTAATACAATGGCACTAAATTCATATCTTTCAATAGTTACTCTGAATGTAAATGGGCTTAGTGACCCAATAAAGACACATAGTATCAGACTGGATAAAAAAGCAAGACCCATCAATATGCTGTCTGGAAGAGACTCATTTTAGACCTAAAGACACCTCCAGATTGAAAGTGAGGGTGTGGAAAACCATTTATCATGCTCATGGACACATGAAAGCTAGGGTAGCAATCCTTACATCAGACAAATTAGATTTCAAACCAAAAATGGTAATAAAAGATGAGGAAGGACACTATATCATAATTAAAGGGTTTATCCAACAAGATCTAACAAGTGTAAATATTTATGCCCCTAACATGAGAGCAGCCAATTATATACACCAATTAATAACAAAATTAAAGAAATACACTAATAATAATTCAATAATGGTGGTGGGAGGGGGGGGTGGTTAATACTCCTGGCCCTGTCACTGCAATGGACAGATCATCAAAGCAGAAGACCAACAAGGAAACAAGGGTTTTGAATGACTCACTGGACCAGATGCACTTCACAGGTATATTCAGGCATACCATCTCAAAGCAACAGAATATCCATTCTTTCTGAGTGCACATGGAACATTCTCCAAAATAAATCACATACTAGGTCACAAATCAAGTCTCAACTGGTACCAAAAGATAAAAGATAATTCCCTGCATAGTTTCAGACCACAGTGCTTTGAAACCGGAACTCAACCACAAGAGGACATCTGGAAAGAACTCAAATACACGGAGGCTAAGGAGTATCCTACTAAAGAACGAATGGGTCAACCAGGAAATTAAAGAAGAATTTTTAAAAATCATGGAAACAAATAAAAATTAAAACACAACTGTTCAAAACCTTTGGGATGGAGCAAAGGTGGTACTAAGAGGGAAGTACATAGCAACACAAGCCTTTCTCAAGAAAAAAGAAAGGTCTCAAATACACAACCTATCCTTACACCTAAAGGAGCTAGGAAAAAAAACAGCTAAAGCCTAAATCCAGCACCAGAACCAGAAGAGAATTCATAAAAATTAGGACATAAATCAATGAACTAGAAACCACAAGAACAGTAGAACAGACTGAAGAAACTAGGAGGTGAGTTCTTTGAAAGAATTAATAAGATCAATAAACCCCTGGTCAAACTTTCAAAAAGAAAAGGGAGGGGCGCCTGGGTGGCTCAGTTGGTTAAGCGACTGCCTTCGGCTCAGGTCATGATCCCGGAGACCCGGGATCGAGTCCCACATCGGGCTTCCTGCTCGGCAGGAAGCCTGCTTCTCTCTCACTCCCCCTGCCTGTGTTCCCTCTCTGGCTGTGTTTCTCTCTGTCAAATAAATAAAGTCTTTAAAAAAAAAAAAGAAAGAAAAGGGAAAGGACCCAAACAAAAGCATGGATAAAAGGGGAGAGATCACTACCAACACCAAAGAAATACAATTATTAGGACATATTATGAGTAACTATACACTAACAAATTAGGCGACCTGGAAGAAATGGATACATTCCTAGAGATGTATAAACTACCAAAACTGAAACAGGAAGAAACAGAAAACCTGAACAGACCCATAACCAGCAAGGCACAAAGAAACAGAAAAATATTTCATGCTCATGGATTAGAAGAAAAAATATCATTAAGATATATCTACTCTATCTAGAGGAATCTATACATTCAATGCAAATATCGTCAACTTTTTTTTACAGAACTGGAACAAATAAATCTAAAATTTATGTGTAACCAGAAAAGACTCCAAATAGCCAAAGGAAAGTTGAAAAAGAAAACCAAAGCTGCTGGCATCACAGTTCCAGACTTCAAGCTCTATTACAAATGTAATCATCAAGACAGCATGCTATTTGGCACAAAAACAGACACATAGATCAATGGAACTGAATAGAGAACCCAGAAATGGACCCTCAGCTCTTTGGGTAACTAATCTTCGACAAAGCAGGAAAGAATATCCAAATGAAAAAAGACAGTCTCTTAAACAAATGGTGCTGGGGAAATTGGACAGTCACATGCAGAAGAAAGTGTACCATTTCCTTACACCATGTACAAAAATGGACTCAAAATGGATGAAAGACCTAAGTGTAAAAAAAGAATCTATCAAAATCCTAGAGGAGAACACAGGCAGCAACCACTGTGACACTGGCCGCAGCAAATTCTGGCTAGACACATCTCCAAGGGCAAGGGAAACATAGGCAAAAATGAACTACTGAGACCTCCATCAAGATAAAAAGCTTTTGCACATCAAAGGAAACAGTCAACAATACCAAAAGACAACAATGGGAAAAGATATTCGCAAATGTCTTATCAAAAAAAGGGCTAGTACCCAAAAATATACAAAGACTCAACACCCAAAGAAGAAATAATCCAGAAATTCAGATATTTCTGGAAAGAAGACATACAAATGGTCAACAGACACATGAAAAAAATGCTCAACGTCACTGGGCATCAGGAAAATACAAAACAAGACCACCTTACATCATTCAGAATGGCTAAAAGTAGAAAGTCAAGAAATGACAGATGTTGGTGAGGATGCGGAGAAAGGGGAACCCTATTACACTGTTGGTAGGAATGCAAGCTGTTGTAGTCACTCTGGAAAACATACAGAGGTTCCTCAAAAAGTTGAAAACAGAGCTACCCCAGGACCCAGCAATTGCACTATGAGGTATCTACACCAAAGGTACAAATGTAGTGATCTGAAGGGCCACCTGCACCCAATATTTATAGCAGCAATGTCCACAATAGCAAAACTATGGAAAGAACCCAGATGTCTATCAACAGATGAATGGATAAAAAAGATGGAATACTATTCAGCCATCAAAAAATGAAATCTTGCCATTTGCAATGATGTGGATGGAACTAGAGGGCAGTATGCTAAGAGAAACTTATTTCAGTCAGAGAAAGACAATTATCATATCTCACTCATATGTGGAATTTAAGAAACAAAACAGAATCACAGGGGAAGAGAGGAAAACAAACCAAGATGAAATTAGAGGAGACAAACTATAAGTGACACTTAATCACAGCAAACAAACTAAGAGTTGCTGGAAGAGGGGGTGGGGGGAATGGGATAACTGGGTGATGGACATTAAGAAGGGAACAGGATATAATGAGCACTGGGTATTATATAAGACTGATGAATCACTGACCTCTACCTTTGAAACTAATACTACATTAAATGTTAATTAATTGGATTTGAGTTAAAAAATGTTTTAAAGAAATTAAAAACATGAGAGCAAAAATGATAAATTAAGCAGAAGCAATGAAAAATAAAACTCTCGGAATTCTCTTGGAAAATAAACAGAAAGAGAGATAAATTATAGAAGAGAAATGATAAGAAATTTGAAGTACCAGTGTTGTAGGTCCAACACCCAAATAGTAATTCAGAGAGAAGAGAGACAAGGAAAGAAATTATCAACAAAATAATATAATTTCTTAGAACCAAATAACATCAATTTCCATTTGAAAGGGCCCAGGAAGTGCCCAAGATAATGTCATAAAATTTCAGAATACCAAAGACAAACAATAAAGCAGAAGTCAAAATGGCACCAGAAACTAGGGACAATGTCAAAATGTTTTAAAATTTTGAAAGGAACCTTATTGCCAATGTAGAGCACTACATCCAGTCAAATGATCACTCTAATAAGATAAAAATAGATTTAGACTTGCAAAGTCTTATAAATTTACATGACAGAAACCTTAGAAACTATAATTACCTGTGGAAGCTGTTCAAGTGTATTCTCCATCAAAACAATGAAATAAATCAAAAAAGAAAAAAATGTGGCACAGGAAATGGGGAACTCAACAGGTTAGCTGATAAAGAGGCAAGATTCAAACAAGACCACTGAGGCACCAGGCATACAACACAGTCAGTCAGTCCAGATTGAACCATGTCAGAAAGAAGATGAAATTGGCGGCACCTGGGTGGCTTAGTTTTAAGCGACTGCCTTCGGCTCAGGTCATGATCCTGGAGACCCGGGATCGAGTCCCACATCGGACTCCCTGCTCGGCATGAAGCCTGCTTCTCCTCCCTCTCTCACTCCCCCTGCTTGTGTTTGCTCTCTGGCTGTGCTTCTCTCTGTCAAATAAATAAAAATCTTAAAAAAAATTTTTTTTTAAAAAGATGAAATTGACAGACTACCTGCTGCATCTAAGTGTGCTGAGAAGAAACTGAGACATTAACACAGAGTTTGGGGTTGAATTAATGATTAGTGTTGGATTAGTGAAAGAAACTGAGCAAATAAGCAAACAACCCAATGCTTTAGAGGAAGCAAAATGTCTTTCAGGAAAGTTAAAATAATTATAGTTTACTTCATGGCTCAGCTTTGAATAGTGTTTAAAAGGTCATATTAAAGTAAACTCCAAATACTGATCTTACCAAAATTAATAAAAGCAAATATTTTTGGAAGTTGGTAGAGAGGGACCAAATAGGTGGATTGTTTGCAGTGGGAGAGAACATGAAAGAGAGACAAATACTCATTTTCCATAATAGACTATAAATTGATATTATCTAAAACTAAAAAGTCTAGAAATAACCAACTAAAAGTTTAGCGTGTTTAACATGTTGCCTTCATTAGCAACCTTTTAAAATATTTGCTTTTAAACTGTATTATAAAAAAAAAAAAGAGGGGGGAATAAAGCAACAACAAAAATAAAAGCAAAAGGTAATGAGAGAGCAAGACATTCTTGGCAGAGGAAAGGGTAAGTCCTTGCATCAACATCCCAGAATGGGCTGCTTACAAAAGGCTTGGAGAAGAGGCAAAGAGATGCAAAGCAGAGAAAGAAAAGGAGATGAGTCTGGGAGTCCTCCTTTCACCTATGTTGTGTGGAGCTCTGGTCGAAGGTTGCTCCTATCCTAACAATGAGAAAAAAGCAGGAGAGTTCACAAAATCCTGACTAGTCTTGAACCCAACAAAGAGCTATGGATTTAAGGCAATCAAGGGAGCTGAATTTCAAGGAGTGACAAGCCATCCAAGGACAACAAGATATAGTAACTCTTTCACCAATGGAAGAACAGGGGAGGAAAAAGAGGCTGTGGTAGAAGTGAGTAAGATGAAATCAGCTAAAAAGTGAACCAATTCCTAAACGCCACATGTAGCTAGCCCATCAATTTAGAACTGGGAGCTCCAGTCACACAAAAAGTTTGCACTCATGTCAAGACTGTTCCATGAAGCTCTACTTGGTGCTCACAAGAAAGACTGAAGGTGACAGGGCAGGGTACCTGAGACAACTCCTCCCATTGACACTGATGTGTGGGAGGTGAATTCTGCCTTTGGGGCCAGGCACAGAACATTATCTGCTTCCCCATGTTCTTCACACATGAATCAAAAACCTTAAGCTATGGAAAGCAGCAGCAAATATTTCTTTCCCTAAGACTGCTAGGAAGAGGAATGAAACCTGTCTGCCTCTAGGGGAGAGGCAGAAATTCTCCTTCTTCCCCCAGAAATAAGTCAAAGATTTACTATGTCTGGAGGAAGGGTAGAAGCATCAAACGTCTGTCCCTAGAGGAGGGGCAGGACAATTTCATTGACCCCAGGATCCAGCACCAAAAACACAGCAGGAGTCTTGCTATTTTGAGTGAGGGGCAGGAAGCTTTTTCCTGCCCAAAACGTTCTACAGACACAAAACAAAATTTGCCTGTGATGGGGACAGAGATAGGAATTCCAGAAAAGCTCACACTTGAGGCATACAAGTCCTGCCTAAAACTAAGCCTGGACCAATAGGACCATGAGAACCTTCCTATCCCTTCTTAATAAATTCAGCACTGGGTAATCAACAATAACAGTTTACCAATGGAGAATAGGAAAGAATACGGAGAGAGAAAACTTGTCTGCTTAGATGTACAAAGATGAAAGCTGTAAGTGGAAGGAGAACATTGAGAAAAACCTACTGGAAGCCCAACCCTGAGGGAATATGAAGCCCTGGTGAAATGAGGATAACAAACAGCAAGAAAACTCAAAGTTTGCTCAACTAGACTGATTCATTCCCACCCTCCCACACACACACCCTAACAAATGAAGTAGAGTTGTTATTTCCAGACGTAAATATTGCTTACCTACATCTCTATTGTTCTATGAATGATGCCCATCATTCAGTAACAAATTACAGGACAAATAAAAAAGGGAAGAAAACACAATCTATGATCAAGAGACAAAGCAATAAATAGAATCAGATTCAGAGATAACCTAGATGTTGTAACTCTTAGTACTGGAAAATAACTGTGAATTATATGTTACAGGAGGTAGTAAAAAAGATGGACCAAAACATGAACTTTATTTAAGCAGAGAGATGGACACTATTTTTAAAAAGTCAAACAGAAATACCAGAAATGGCAAGCACATTATCAGATATGAATAATTTTTGGTGGGCTTATCAGACACAGCAGAGAGAGTAAAATCAGTAAACCTGAATATATATATATTTTTTTTTTTTTTTTTTTTTTTTTTTTGACAGAGAGAAACACAGCCAGAGAGGGAACACAAGCAGGGAGAGTGAGAGGGAGAAGCAGGCTTCCTGCCGAGTAGGGAGCCCGATGTGGGGCTCGATCCCGGGTCTCCAGGATCATGACCTGAGCTGAAGGCAGTTGCTTAACGAACTGAGCCACCCAGGCACCCCTGAATTTATATTTTTTAAAATGATCCAGAATAATACAGATGTAATACATGGTGACTAGTTAATAATATAATACACATGTGTATTTGAGAGTTGCTAAGACATATCTTAAAAGTTCTCATCACAAGAAAAAAAAACTACTTATGGTAATGGATGTTAACTAGTCTTATCATGGTGATCATATCATTATATATGCAAATAAAATCATTTCATTGTATACTTGAAGTTAATATACTGTTGAAAGTTAATTACATCTCAATAAAAAAGAAAACCCAACAGAAACATAAAACAAAGATTTTACTTTTGTTTTGTTTTGTTTTAATTTATTTTTATTGTTACTTAAATTTCCTTTCAGTGTTCCAAGATTCATTGCCCATTCCCCACACTCAGTGCTCCATGCAATAGGTGTCCCCAGTACCCACCACCAGGCTCTCCCATCCCTCCACCGCCCTCCCTCCAAGTCCCTCAGTTTGTTTCTGTGTCCAAAGTCTCTCCCACTTTGTTTCTTCCCTGAATTACCTACTTCCCATTTACTTTCCTTCTCCTACTGTCTTCTATATTACCCCTTATGCACCGCACATAAGTGAAACCATGTGATACTTGACTTTCTCTACTTGGCTTATTTCACTCAACATAATCTCTTCCAATCCAGTCCATGTTGCTAACAAAAGTTGGATATTCTCCCTTCTGATGGAGGCGTAGTATTCCATTGTATATATGTACCACATCTTCTTTATCCATTCGTCTG
>PITA01030257.1:0-16755 GCA_004023965.1 Spilogale gracilis | reverse complement strand
ATTCTTTTCTTTAGCAACAGCGCGGTATGTAAGATAACAGTTTCCATTCCAAACTGAGATACGATGTCTTAAAACACAAGAAATTAAAATGTTACTGCATTAAACAATATTTCAGGAAACAAAATTATGATTGGAAAGTTTTCTTTCCAATAAATTTCAAGATTGTTTTCTATATACAGGATACAAAAATATTTTCAATACAGAGAACAAAGAAGCGCCATACACCCTTGATGGTCATAGAAATCCCTACCTGCTCCCTAGGACGGATGCTCAGCAGCCTAAACCTGCCCCCCAAAGGATTCTGTGCTCAATGCACAGATGAAGCCAGAGCCACAAGAAAGCAGAATAAATGAGATAAAGGGAACCAGCATCTTTGTCATGAAAAATCCTTAAGCTTAAAAAAAAAGTTCACCAACACCCCCTGCACTCCGCCCGACACATACACACATCCCGACTTAGGTCCTTTTGAGATAGCTGGACAAACCTAACACTCCAACAGGGAGACTGCGAAACTGTGTACAGTAGTAGGATCCAGAGCAAAGACAGCGCTGTGGGAGGGCAAGAATGAGAGCTAGCGGGACCCTCAGAGCTCCCTTCTTCTCCCTTTTTAAGGACCTTGAAGTCTGTGGCTCAGCCCTGTATGGCCAATTTGGGTATTCCATCTAGGACAGAAAGCGGGGAGTTCAGAGAAGAACCCTGGGTCAGGGGCTGGAGTGCTCCACATGGAAGAAGTAACTGCTAAAATGTAAGGAAAGAAAAACTATGGAAGTCAGTCCAAGCTGTGAGACTCAGCTCTCCTGTGAAAGAACATTTCTATACTGTCAGAATCCTATGGAAAGAACTGCCACGAAAATCTGCTTTCCTACAACAGAATTCTAATCAAATAAGGCAATGTAGTTGAACTATCCACCTGTTTAGCAAATATCACACAGATGGCATTGTGGCACAGATGGACTATCAGAGTCTAATAAGGATTGCCCGGGGTTTGGGGGTTGGGATTTGAGATATTATTGTTCTTGGGACAGAACCATCCAAGATGCACAGATGAAGCCAGAGCCACAAGAAAGCCATCTGAGATGGGTTTTTCTTCTCTGCTTTTTTTTTTTTTTTTACCTTTGATGGAGCCTGCAAGATACGCCTTTCGGGCATCAAAATCCTTGCTAAGGAAAGAGCCATTTTCTTCACTCTGGCATATCCCCTTTGTGAGAACTGCAATATAACTCTCCATCATTTTAACTGGGCTCCCATGTTTCAGGTACATTCTGTAAGCAAAGACAAAAAGCAACCATGCTTTTATCCAGCATGAACCCCATAGAGCAATGCAACCCAAGGCTAAATATGGGTCATTGCTACAAAATCTGAGTCAACTTGATAATGCACTTCTGAATGCCTGAGTCTTTTCAGGACATGGCTACTTCTAAAATTTAATTCGAAAATGTGTCAATAAAATAACCACTCAAGACGACCTTCAACAATTCCGGGAAGGTGGCTTTCTCTTTACATCTGGGGAGGCCTGTTATCATCCACTCAGGCAGGAGAATGAACTATGTACTTCCCGAGGCCCCAGGATTCTTAAAAATATAGTATACTTAACTCTCTGCATGTCTTATGTTCATAAGTGGTGTTTCTTGTCAGAACAACTCTATCTTATTGCTGGGACTTCCTCTGAAAAGGAAGGAGTTTTGCACGGTTCACAGAGAAAGCACTACTTATAGAACCTGTATTTATTATCAGAGTTCCCAGAGGTAGCCATATTTAAATAACTAAGAAACCAAACTCCTTTAAGTTTCTGGTTCTAAATGCACTCTAGATCTATTCATCATCAAGTTCCAGAAAATGCTGACAGGAAACTGGCTACATTTATAGCTCATATGTGAAATCAGTCCCTTCCCCTAAAATCTCTTCCTGTGAATAACTAAGTTTAAACTTCGCTTAAGAAGCAGGACTGGGCCTACTTGGGTTTTTTAGTAGCTAAAGGGATAGAAAACTGGAAAGAAAATAAAATCATGGTTTAAAACAGATCAAACTGAAAGTTTATTGTACATTAAGTGAAGAAAAGCAAGTGTTCTAACTAACCAAATTTTGTCAATCATCACATTTTAAAAATTATTTTAATACATAAATTGAGGAAAAAAGTAGAGAACAATGAATATGGTAAGCTATCATATATATATAAAAGAATTTAACCCATGAATTCATACACACCATTTTCTACAAGAAAATGTCTCCATTTGGAGGTTGGGAACAGAGGAAAGAAGGAACTTAGTTTTCATTATATACGTTTCTGTATTGTGCTTACATTACCATCACCAAACAAACAACGCACTATTAAAACTGTAAGACAGATAGAATATAAAGCAATGGAGAAGAGAAACAAGAGAAGGGTAGTAGGGTAAAACTACTTTTCCCCTGACAACCCTGGGCCATCAAATGCTGAACAGAGGGAGGAATTCCCCCCAAAGGCATTCCACAGGAAACCACAAAATGCAACTAAGGGGAACTTATTGCAATGGGACAGCCGCAGGCTGTCACACCTGGCATGGACAACTGACTCCAAGAGTGCAGGCAACCTGGCTTCTCTGCCCCGGCCACTAGCTGGAGGGATGAGAAGATGAAGGGGGTCATGGACCCCACATAGGGAATGAACCCTTTCATATGGGCTTCCCACGGCAATCGTGAGCAGCATGCAGAAGGCATACCTGCCTGCTCCCGTCCCTAGAGCCCTAGAGATGGAAGGGAGCCCCTCTGTGGTAACCTCAGCATCATCGAAAGGTGTTGGTCCATGTGCCTGTGCACACAGACACGTTAGTGAGAGTGTGTGTGCACGTGTGCGTACATGCATGGGGGTGCATGCACACCTGCAGGAGTGTCTGGGTGTGTACCCAGGCCAGGGCAAGTGCAGTAAGGAGTAGAGGGCAGAGGACGTAGCTGCCAATAGCTTTCAGTTCTCATTTCTCCTAAATTGTGACAGAAGAGTCCAGAATGCAACAATGCCATGGCGCTAGAAAAGCTGAAGAACCTTCTGGGCTTCCTCTTGGGCAGGAAGTGGGGTCTAAAGCAACCTTACATACTGGGCCCCAGAATATTTCCCAGTGAACTCATTAGGTAACCCGACCTGGACCCAATCCAATGAAATGGGAGTCCAGTATTTGTTCAAAAACAACTTTGCAGTGTTTTTAGCTCATGACTTCTAGATGGTTTCTCTTCTTAACGATAATAATCTCCTTCTGTGTCAGTGCCATAGTAGCAGACTGTTTATATTCCACAGTGAACTATTTTACCTGGAACTTATCTTCAGAGAGCAAGAAGCCTCTCTTATCATAGCTGGCTGCAAAACCAGTAAAACTTCATTTTGTCAATATATAACCTACCTGAAACCCTTGAGTAATGAGAAAGTAGACTTATCTATAGATATACATATAAATGTGCACACACAAAAATGGCCAAAAAAAAAAAAAAAAAAAAGCAACCATTTATCAGGCTTATAGTGAGAAAAACAAAAACAACTCCCTTTGCCCCTATCCCAAAACTACTTATTGGGCATAAAAGCCTGAGGGCTGAGGTTGTATGTAAAACATAAATTAGAATTACAGGTCTATCTAGTGACAACAATATTTAAAAAAAAAAAAAAGTGTCAAAGCCCTGATTAAGGAAAAACCAATGTCCCTAACAAATAAGAAAGATTTCATTAACTCTACTGCATATACTTACCACGGCAAGAAAGCAGATTGGTATATCTTACATAATTTTTTTCAACACCAGGGATGAAACTAAAGTTTACCCAAATCACGATTAACCAATTAATCAGCTTCTTAGCTTCTCAGCATTCCAGCTAAGAAATATTTTCCTGTACTTTAGTGTAATTCAAAATGTCCATTCATTTTCTCCAGTGACTCCCACACACAGACTCCGACACATATGAACCAGCTTATCACTTCACCAGCACTTAACTTATCCAACCTGCTAAGGAAAGTTCTAAATTGGAAGTGAGTAGAAGCGGCAGACCAAACGTGGCAAGTGACTCAAAATCCCCAGGATCTGCAACAGTTTGTAAATTGTGTTTTCTCCTCCCTTCTACCATTTTCCCAAATAAGAGGAGCACTGTGATCAGAGCAAAAGCGAAAGTTCCTCTTTACAAAACAGTTTCTGGAGGGCAAATGAAGTTGTGGAGGCAGAGGGCTGAAATTTGCTTCCTTGGTGTAGAAATCTGCTATGTAACTATTAAGTAAGATCTTCATTTTGTATGATAGCATTTAATACAGTTTTCATACAGACCTACACAATATCCTAGTGAAGGCGGCATATTTCTCTGGGTTAAAATCTTTGGCGGTCAGAACAATAGAAAAATGAGTCACCTGTCCAAAAGAAACAAAAAAGTATACTTTTTAAAGACACTTTCACAGATTTAATTTTTATTACTATATTCTAGCAAACCTCTGTACAAGACAGACCGGCATTAAAAGGAAAAGATCAAAATGTAACCAAGTGTTCACTTGCTTTTTTATACTTTTATGCTTATATACACATGCATATAAAAGACATATACTTATATACACATAAATATTTAATTTCCTAGATAAGAATGTAATAACGTGAGTTAAATTTTTTTCAAACACACATATATTTTAAGTATCAAAAATGTGAGTTTTCATTGAAACTTCCCTAACCTCATCAAAGCAGAATTAGAAATGCCATTAGACCTACCAATTTATCAACTATTAATTAATGAAATAGAAGGATAGAAAACAAAAATATACACAGTAAAAGTCACACAATTGCTTGGGCCCCTGGGTGGCTTAGTTGGTTAAGCTTCGGCCTTTGGCTCAGGTCAAATCCCAGGGTCTTGGGATGGAGCCCTGCCCCAGGCTTCTTGCTCAGTGGGAGCCTGTTTCTCCCTCTCCCGCTGTCCCTCCCCCTTCTCAGGCTTGGGCTCCTGCGCTCAGGCTCATGTGTGTGCGTTCTCTATCTCTCTCTCTCTCACAAATAAAATCTTTAAAAAAAAAAAAACAACACACAGTTCTTGAAATGGCCAATTCTCTGTAAAATGCCCTACAGTCTAAAGCACTAAGAAGCTTTATTTACCTATATAAATTTCTGGTAATTATATAGCTATTGTTTCCATTAATGAGACAAAATTAAGAACATTTTAAAAAGTAAAGCATTTAAGAAATTTATGAATTTAAGAAAATTAGTCATTATAAAATAATGACTTTTTGAAATCATGTATTTTGAACCATAAGAACTATCCCTAAATCTGAAAAGCATAGATAAAATCTACTTGAGGATACATTAAGGCCTCTCAGCAAGAACTTAATAAACATAAACCAAAGCTTTTATAACACATTAAAAACTATCTTTCTTGGGGCGCCTGGGTGGTTCAGTTGGTTAAGTGACTGCCTTCGGCTTAGGTCATGATCCTGGAGTGCCGGGATCCCCGCTGGGTGGGAAGCCTGCTTCTCCCTCTCTCACTCCCTCTGCTTGTGTTCCCTCTCTAGCCATGTTTCTGTCAAATAAATAAATAAAATCTTTAAAAAAAACCCAAAACTATCTTTCTTGAAAATTCACATGTTCTAATTAGAAATCTGTTTTGTCTTAAACCTCTAGCAGTTTTAATGTTCTTTAAGATTTTATTTATTTATTTTGAGCACATGAGGTGGGGGTGGGGCAGAGGCAGAGAAGCAGCCCTGGGGCTCAATCTCAGAACCTAGAGATCAGGACCTGAGCCAAAATCAAGAATCAAACACTTAACCGACTGAGCCACCCAGGCACCAGAAACCTCTAGCAGTTTTAAATAGTTGCCTTCCTATTCCTATTATTATAAATACCAATTCCTTAAATTTAAATTGGTATCTTGGGCATGCTTGATATAGTCTGGTTATTTGCTGTAAAAGTAGCCCTAGGAGGTAAAAGAAGTCCCTACCCAGGAACAAGCTCAGCGCTTAGCCAATTTCTAGTATTTCTTTTCTTTGAGAAAAAAACATGCTGGTTGCTTGAGATTAGGAAAGCCCACAATGACCACATATTGGTTTTCAACATGTCACACTGATATTGTTCATATCAAATGACACACACCAAAAGTCTACTGAATACATGAGTTTCCTTAATTTTCTCCTTTCTACTCTTAATATATCTTTACCATCCACAAATGAAAAAAGTGTTCTTAACTACGCCAAGGATAATTTTATCCTTTAAAAGTTTTTAATTATAGAAAAATGTTTCCTTCCACTTTTATTAATCAGAGTCATGACTTTGAAAGTACTTCAACATTTCTAACTCCAAAAGAGTATAACCTGGAAAAGGCTTCACTATACCAACCACAGGATCATTCATAAATTATACACCAATAAATGTTTATAGAATAAATGAGAGTGAAAGCTGAAGGGGAGCATTCCCAGTGAAAATCACAGTATTTTTTCCAAAAGTGTATTGTGAACAATAATGTCTAAAGCTAAAAGTTACTGGAATAATGTTTTTTGCTAAATGTTAATTTTTAAACATTTTTGGTTGTTTGACCTTTCTGCAGTCATACCTTTATCAAAACTGAAGAATCTGGAACTTCGATTGTTGTGATATAAAACCATGTTCTTCTGTATTGACCAAAGACGAAGGGATGGAGAAGTTTGCTCTCATCTGTAAGGCAGCATTTTCTCAGCAGTAAATTCTTTAAAGTTGTCGTCATGGAAGGATAACACCACACCCACAGAACTTCTCCATTTGTGTCCTTTTCTACGGTGGAAAGATGGTCACTGTGAGAATGTCAAACAGCAGCAAGGAAGTGAATTGATTGGTTACTCAGAAGCACTTAGTGGAATCAATTTTAACATTCCATTTCACAAAGCATCCCGGAGCATATGTGACCCCAAATCCCACCTACCTCTACTGGTCAAATTATCTAGCTCTCCTGATCTTGAATTTTAGGCCACCTGAGTGAAAAGCTTTGTAACAAATCATGAATGAATATTTAACCTTACAGCTTTGGTAGAGGTCTTCCCCTTTACCCTTCTCCTCCCACACAAATTCTCATAAACTCATCATTGTATTTTTACCTAGTGAGAAGGATCTTTAATAAATACATAGAAGGGTTTGTTAAAAACAAAACCGGGGGTGAAGAAAATGGTGAAATCTCTCTTAAACCACATTACATATTTCTTGTGCAAATTCTGTATTTAAAATAGTAATAATAATAATGGTTTTGCCATCATGTATGTAGTTCCATCATCAAAGTGAATACCTTAATAACGCAGCCAAGCTTTAGAAAAACAGTTAACTGCACATGTAGCTGTAAGGACGGATTCTGATCTATTCTATAGATTTAAAAAAAACACTTTTATTATGAAATATATCAAGCATATAGGAAAAAGAATTTTAAAAAACGAATTCCCCCATCTCCATCATTCAGCTCCAGCAAGGAGACACACCTGGCTCCTCCTCCTTTCATAAAGGGGAGAGATAGCTCTCCCCCACCATTATTTTGCTTTTTTGTTGTTGTTGTTGTTGTTTTTTAAAGATTCCATTTATTTATTTGACAGAGAGAGAGAGCACAAGTAGGCAGAGAGGGCTGAGGAAACGGGATCCCTGCTGAGCATTGAGCCTGACTTGGGCCTGGATACCAGGACCCCGAGATACTGACCTGAGCTGAAGGCAGAGGCTTTAACCCACTGAGCCACCCAGGTCCTACCCCCACCATTATTTTGAAGCATATTCCTTTTAAACCCGTGTACATATGAGAAAAACAAAACCTGCTGAATGGGAAATGATTATAAGTCATCTTCGTCTCTGTTGTTACCAGATAAAGTCAGAATTTAACAGAATTTAACCTAATCTCATTCAGAAGTATCCAGTAGGACTAAGATGCCTGAAATAATTACGTTTTTTAAAGCAGTTTGAAAATCACATCAGAAATAAATACAGGAAGCCATTCCCAGATAAATGCACTCCTTTGAGACACTGAAAATATAGTTTTGCTAAACGCAAGCAATGTTCTTCTACACTAGAGGAATAGAATGTTTAGGTGTTTGTAAAAATTTCAATAGAAAATTATTTCAAAGGACAATGGCACGCAGGGAACTAACAATCATTAAAGCAACCCGGTGCTCGCTACCGCCTATGGGATGAATGGTTCCTTGAAACACCCAACCCTGAAACACTGCACACAGCTCAGGCACACCCAAAGATCCCAACGTACTTCCTCAACCACTATTTCCTCAAAACTAACCGGGATCCCACCACATGTCATTTTTGTGGACACTCGGGCTACATGCATGAGCTTTAGCTCATGATGCAGGATTCCCCCACTGGTAAGAGTTGGGGCTCCGCGGCTAGTCTGCAAGGGTCCCACACCTGGTCCCACCACTTCCTAGCGTGCGTCCGGCACAAAGAACACCCGGGGCCTCCATCTGCTTCTCCAAAATATGGCCATCAAACATTACCTACATACACCCCCCGGAGCCGTGGTAGAAGTTTAACGGGAGGTAATTCGTGCCTAATGCTCAGCACTCGCGCTGGCACAGTTAGCCACCGGGACTCGAACCGCTCAACCACATAATCCAGGCCAGCCGGGTGCAAGGCAGGCAGTCACGCGTGGCTCCCCCCACCCCCAGAGGTCCGCCCCGCCGCCTCCAGGCTGCGCAGCCCTCCACCGGGTTTCCGTCCAGCCCCTGCCCCGCCTGTGCAGCGGCCCCCTGGCAGCCTCCGGAGCTTGGTCACCGCGGATGTCCGGCCTCGTTTGCAGCACGGGGCGTCTGGGAGGAGGCCCGAGGTCCCTCCGACCCGCTGCCCGGCCCGAGCGGGCCCCACGCGAGACGGGCACAGGGCGACTGGGCGAGTCC
This sequence comes from Spilogale gracilis, assembly GCA_004023965.1. Classification (NCBI taxonomy): domain Eukaryota; kingdom Metazoa; phylum Chordata; class Mammalia; order Carnivora; family Mephitidae; genus Spilogale; species Spilogale gracilis. The sequence continues at coordinate 7,927 of PITA01030257.1, read as the reverse complement.
CCGCGCGGAGGAGGCCGGGCCCCGCAGCCCCCGGCCCAGGCCCAATAAAGAGGGGGCCGCGATCTCCTCACCGCAGGCGGCGCCGGAGGTCGCGGGAGCAGAGACCACCCCAGGCGGAGGCAGAGGTGGAATTGGGGCGCGGGCCTGCGGGGCAGGGCGCCTTCGTCCTCACCGATCAGCCCGACTCCGAGCATCAGCTGAGTGTCCGCCGCCTCAGCCGCAGCCATTTTCCGCCGCCCCCGCCGCCGCAGCAGCTCACGGCTCCCAGAAACCCGCTCGCAGGCCGGCCCCTGCTCCGGGGCAACGCCCACCCTCCTCCCGGCCCCACGCTCCTACGAGGCCCCGCCTCTCCGCCCTAGAGGCCCCGCCCTTGGCTCGCCTGGACTTCCTGCTTTCTAACTCACCTTTAGCGCATGCCTATTTACCCTCAGAAAACCACTTCAGCCTCGGCAGCTTCCCTCACTTTCCCTAATCCAGATCTTCTTAAACCCTCTCCTCAAACTACTCCAATCTTCGCTCCCCTCCTCGGGCTTTTCTCATTCCACCTTTGCCCCACCAGGCCGGCTAAAAAGAGGGGTCCTTAGTATGGAGGAAGGGTCTTCATTCATCCATCCATTCATCCATCCCCAAACAAAAGCAAACAAACAAAAAAGCCTGAAGATTTGAAAAGACTTTGGGAATACAGTGTTGAGCAAGACAGAACATTCTAGTGAGGGAGACAAGACAATTGCCAAGTAAAACAATCCTAAAGCAGCATAGAGTGATAAGCCCATTGCAATAAAATGGTGCAGTGTTAAGCTTAGAGGGCGTGTGCTGCTTTAAGATAGGTTTTGAGGAAGGCTTCGCTGAGGAAGGGGTATTTAAACCCAGATCTGAATGAGGAAGAGGAGCCAGGCAGTTTGGGTGGCTCCAGGATCCCTCCTTGGGGAGCCTCTGTGCCTCTAACCCCAAATCTCACAAAACTAATTAATTAGGGAGGGTCTTTGATGTCTACAGGAATACAAACCCATCCCCATTTCATTTGCTATATGTTTTAACATATTTAATATAAATATTTACCAAATGAAGAAAAACATGTGGTTATTACCCAGTTTAAAAAATAAAATATTAAAAAAAAGAAAAGAAAGTATTACAAATGTAGTTGAAGCCCTTCCCTTCTCTCATCTCCTTCCCCTTCCTGTCCCACAGAGTAACCACTGTTCTAAATGTGGTCATTGTCATCCCATACGTTTTTAAGCTTTGATTTATTTGTATGTTTCACTCAGCAAAATATTGTACTCTTTCTTTTAAAACTTTACACCAGTGCAAAAGTAGCTAAAATTTATGAATGGCAGGCACTGTTCTAGGTATTTTACTTGTATTACTTCCCTAAATCCTCACAATACCCCTGTATAAGTCCTATTATTAGCCCCAGTTTACAGGTGAGAAAACTGAAAAGTGGCACAATTTGCCCAGGATCACATAGCTTGCAACTGGTAATAGCAGGATGTGGACCCAAGCAAGGGGACCCCAGCTACACAAGAGATCACTTGTGTACAAAGTCTACCATTCTGTCGCATACTATTTTAATTCATTTGTAATTTGCCTTCTTTGCTCAATTTTGTTTTTTTAAATAGTTATCCAAGTTAATTTTCATAATTCTGATTCAGTAATTTTAACTGAGTAATACTTTGAGTATGGAAATATGATTAGTTCCGGGTTTGATCCTAGGACTCAGGCATCATGACCTGAGCTGAAGGCAGATGCTTAACAACTGAGCCACCCAGGGGCCCCAAGTCTCCCTGTTCTACCTGCTCTTTACATTGGGAAAAATTCTACATCTTCAAGGTTCAAAGACCATTTCTTCCTAAACCCAGGCAAAATTAATTTCTCCCTCCTTCAAAGTCAAATAGCATTTGGCCATAGAACTAGGATTGGAATATATATGGCTCTCTGTTCTCTCATTAGACTGAACTTCTGGATGGCAGCACCTTGATTTTGCCCCTTGGATTGATTCTCTATGCTCATTATTATAGTACAGAGTTGCTAAAGTTTCTAGTTCTCACAGAAAATACAAACGTATTAGGGGCTAAGGAGTGGGATGCAGATTTAGAATCAGTTTTGAAGTCAAGTAGACACTTGCACTTATGTTTCATTGGCCTTTGCCATCTCTTGAAAGGCTCTATGGATGAAGTGTTTATAAGAAAAATAGACGCTCTTGTAGATTCCCTTTAACATCAACAATACACCATCTGCATCGATCTGCACATATCTGCTTTTGGTGAAGGTCACTGTCATCCAATCAACTAGGATAATTATACAAAACCCTACAAAATCCCAGTATTATGGGTACTGGAATGGGCTGGAATGACTCCACAATTACATAGCACAGTGCTAACCCCACTGCCCCAGAATGTGATCATCTGCGGAGACTGAGCCTTTAAAGACGTAAGTTAGTTGAAATGAGGCTATAAGGGTGGACCCCACTCCAATCTCACCTGCGTCCTTATAAGAAGTTGAAATTTGGACACACAAAGAGATCCTAGGGGTGTGCCCAAACAGAGGCAAGCCAAGGAGAATGGCCTCAGAAGACATCACACCTGCCAACACCTTGATCTTGGACTTTCAACCCTCTGAACTGTGAGAAAATAACTTTCTGTTGTTTAAGCCACCCAGTCTGCGGTAATTGTGGTGGTGGCTGTAGGAAACCAGTATAGCTACTCTTCCGCCATTTGTATCTGGTATCTGATTCTCCCTCCTGGAGATTATACTTCTGTGGGGTTTCCCCTCTCTTCTCAAGTAAAAGAAGAGCTTGAAAAAATCATCTTTGAATCACTAAGGGTAACTCCCTCTTCTCTCTGCAGTAAAGGTGTAGGCCCCTTGAGTTCACTGGCAGTCTTCCTGGGACGGGCAGTTATTCCTTTGTCTGAGATTGTTAGGATCTACCTGCTTAGCTTCAAGGCCTCCCTATTCATCCTTTTACTCATTTTAACTTTCGGGCCATGTATTCTAAACAAACTAATGGCCTTTGTAAAAGACCGGGTCAGTACAGTGCAGCTAATGGTCCTGAGACAACAATATGAAGGACTAACAGGCCCCAAATATGTAGAGGCCTCTCACCTAAATGAGTAAAATTCCTCATTAGGAACGAGTAAAGGGGGGAATGTTAGGGACTGCTTAGCTTCAAGGCCACCATAACAAGTTCTGAAACTCCCTGATGATTTAGGCCTCTACATATCTAAGACCCCTTGGTGATTCATGCCCTTACAAGGCCGTGTTTACCAAATGAGGACAATTGAGTCAAGAAACCATTTGCGCATCTTGCTTCAGTTCCTGGAATATGTGCGTATGTGTGTGGGTGTGTGAGGGGGTCAAAATGTTATCTCACCCAACTTCTCTGTAACTTGTTTGTCCTTGCCTATAAAAACTGTGCTGAAAGTATGCTCGGGGTCTCTGAGCGTGACCGGTAACGTCCGCACGGAGGCCCGGGTTCAAACCTGACAATAAACGACCCTTGCCGCTTGGCTTTGACTCTGGACTCTGGTGGTCATCTTTGGGGGGTCTCGGAAAATGGGCACAACAGGATTAGGATATATGTCACATCCTTTGTGGTTGGGAAGTTTAAGATGCGCCAGACACGTTGAGGGAATCCCTGTAGCCACAAGGAGAGAAAGCAACAAAGGGTCTGTGTGCTTGGAGCGGGGGCCTGTGCAACAAGCCCTAGCCTGCTGGGGCCGAAAAGCAAGAGTTCATCAGTGAATCAGGGATGGTGTTCCTCCTCCCCTCAAAAGCAGTACAAGGATCTGTGCACAAGGAACATCACAGGTCCTGCCCAGTAGCCAGATGCTGCAGGCTGAGTCTTCCAGAGTGATCTGTGACGCCATGAGAAACACAACCAGAAACAGTAAACCCAGAATGACTTCACAGTCTCCCTGAATTTGCTGGTCCAAGAGTAAGCCCCTGAGGTCTAGGACAATTAGAAAGAAACCCTTAATAAGGGGCGTCTGGGTGGCTCAGTCGTTAAGTGTCCGGCTTTGGCTCAGGTCATGATCCTAGGTTCCCAGGATCGAGCCCCGCATCGGGCTCCCTGATCAGTGGGAAGCCTGCTTCTCCCTCTCTCATTCCCCCTGTTTGTGCTACCTCTCTAGCTATGTTTCTCTCTGTCAAATAAGTAAGTAAAGTCTTAAAAACAAACAAACAAACAAACAAAAAAAACCACCAAGAAACTCGTAAGAGATACAAATTCAGGGCGCCTGGGTGGCTCAGTGGGTTAAAGCCTCTGCCTTCAGCTCAGGTCAGGATCTCAGGGTCCTGGAATCAAGGCCTACATCGGGCTCTCTGCTCAGTGGGGGGGCCTGCTTCCTCCTCTCTCTCTGCCTGCCTCTCTGCCTACTTGTAATCTCTCTGTGTGTCAAATAAATAAATAAAATCTTTAAAAAAAAAGAAAAGAAAAGAAATACAAATTCATGGGGTGCCTGGGTAGCTCCTTCGGTTAAACATCTGACTGGATTTCAGCTCAGGTCATGATCTCAGGGTGGTAAGAGGAGGGTCCATGCTTGCTTGAGATTCTCTCTCTCCCTCTCCCTCTGCCCCTCCCCTGCTCACTTGCACTATGTTTTTCTCTCTGTCTCTTTAAAAAAAATACTAAGTTCACTGGTAGTGCGGCAGGTGGATGCTCTAGAATTTATTATGAAAGATAAAAGCAATGTGAGCATGATTGCTTATTGAGTTTATGACAGTTCACACTGACTTCACCTAGAAAATACTCTATTTTGTTCGATATGGGGTTTATGTATTTAAAGAAGATGTGTTAATGAATTGAAGCCTTTCTGGAGGGCAATTTGGCAGTATCTGTCAAAATGCAGAAGGTGCATTCTCAGTGATTTACTTTAGGGACATGAGGTAAAGAAAGGTAGGATGCCATTGTACAATACAATGCAAATATAGAGGGCACCTGGGTGGCTCAGTCATTAAGTGTCTGCCTTAAGCTCAGGTCATGATCCCAGGGTCCTGGGATTGCGCTCCATATCGGGCTTCCCACTTGAGGGGAACCTGCTTTTCCCTCTCCTCACTCCCCCTGCTTGTGTTCCCTTTCTCACTCTCTCTCTCTGTCAAATAAATGAATAAAATCTCCTAAAATAATGAATATACGCACATTTGGAAATGTATGATATAAATATATATTTATAAATATGTATAAATGTAAATATGCACTAAATGTACTAGTATAAGGTCCATAATTATAAAAATGTCATAGAACAACGTAGGAAAATATTCCAGTGTTAATAACAATGGTTTTCTTTAGGTGGGTAAGACCAGCTATTTTCCCTCCTCTTCTTACTTCCATTTCACAATTTAAAAAATAATGTGTTTATTGCTTGCAGTAGTTCAAATTTAAAAAATTCTCTGAAAATAGGGATGCATTCTACAATTATAATTGAAAGTGTTCTTTTTTTCCTTTCTTAATGGTATATAAAATGACCAGCTTAGTCACTGATAGCATTTCTAGATTTTCTGAGCAACAGTAAACAGAAAAAAAAAATGAGAAAACATGTTAAATCCATAGGCCCCAGATTTCTTGTCTTTTCCACTTCACCAAGGTCATTTGCTGAATCTTAGAGATATATTTAGCTCAAAATACATTAATTTTCTGTGGTATTGGGCTTGGGGAATCATTTTCCATTAAATTGGCTGGAATATATGATCTGGAAAAGTCGACTTCCCTTACACAGAGCATAAACATCTGCAAACCATACTGCGTACGATGTGCCAAAGGCTGGGGAGATGGATACACAGGATAATCACGGCAGAAATCTTACCTGTGACCACCTTACCATCAGGTGAGAACACAAAAGGGGAGAAGAAAGGCATGAGAAGATTTGTTGCTTCTGGGATTTCAGAGCTAGAGATCTTTTTTTTTTTTTTTTAAGATTTTATTTATTTGACAGAGAGAAACACAGCCAGAGAGGGAACACAAGCAGTGGGAGTGAAAGAGGGAGAAGCAGGCTTCCTGCCGAGCAGGGAGCCCGATGCGGGGCTCGATCCCGGGTCTCCGGGATCATGACCTGAGCCGAAGGCAGTCACTTAACCAACTGAGCCACCCAGGCGCCCCAGAGCTAGAGATCTAAACTTAAGGAAAGAGCAAAAGGAGAAAATGTCAGAGGCAAGAGAGTCTGAAAGTGTGTTCAGTGTATTGCCTCTCCTAGCTCCAGGTTGGGTTGCTCCTGCTGGGCCTCCTGAGGTCCCCAGTGCATGCCAGGTACCCTCTCTTCTCCGGCTCCACATGTCCAAGGCCCACAGGTGCCACCTTTGTCTCTTGCACACAGAATGCAGAAAGTAAACGAGATTGAAGATGATGATGGACAGATAATAAAAGAAAGGATTTGAGTTAGATGGTGGTGGGTGTAGGGAGGGAGGGATAATGAAGGTTGTAGCCAGACGTGGGACGTAGGCAGGGGTGGAGAAGTTATCTATGGGAAGGTGGAAGAAGAAAGGAACTGACACCTCCCTCCCTTCAATTTCACTCCTGGTGCTGTCAGACCTGCCAGACAGGTTCACGGAATTAGGCAAAAGGAGTAGAGAGGGTGGAGATGTGGAGGTATTCTTCACCTTTAGTACTCAAGCTGCACTATGGTAGATGGAAGGAGCCAGGGTGCAGAAACAGATGAGCCTGAGTTCATATCTCACCTGTGCCTCTTTGGCAGTGAAAACTCACTCATGTTACCTCCCTTCTGTGTGCTCATTTCCTCGGTGACCAAATGGAGCCAATCACACTTTCTTCTGTGCCTCTCCCAATGAACATTTGAATCCAGAAAAATATATATTTTTTTATTTTATATTTTTTAAAGTAATCTCTACACCCAACATGGGACTCAAACTCACAACCCTGAAATCATGAGCAGCACGCTCCCCTGACTGAGCCAGCGAGGCATGCCTCAAGAAGAATCTTTATGTTAATATGACAGGTAAAGGGGACTTCAAAACTACTCTCAGATTCAAAGATTTCTTCGGGAGACCCACAGAATTCAGCACATAGCTGTGCTCATGACTAGACTTTATCAGGAAAGGGAAAAGGCACATGGGGTGATAGCCAAAGGAAAGTAGGCCCAAACTTCCAAGAGTCCTCTCCGTGGAGTCACACAGGACATGTTTCATTCCTCCAGCAACAAGTTGTGACAACGAAAGCAAAATATTATTGACGAGGGAAGCTTGTTAGAGACGGTATTTACGGGGAAGCAATCATGTGGCACCTTCTGCCTAGCACGTTCACAAATTCCAGTCTTTCAGAAGGAAACAGGTATTCAGCAGGAGTCCCATTGTTTGTGCAAGTAGTCTAGATCGTCACGCTAATCAGGTCCAAGAATGGTGGGAGTACTCCTGAAATCCAAGTTCACAAATAACAGCCAAGGGCGTACCTTATCAGTAGGCTTTTCTAAGGATAGCTAGCTGCGACCCTGTTCCACCTCATTTGCTTGTTCTCTGCTTCCCAAGGAGAGAGTAAGCAGGTATTACCACTGATATGGATTTGGAAAACACTCAGACTGTCTGGGAATGTGGATAAGGGACCTCAGCATCTTCTACAGATGTTCTAATTCCGAAGTCCTGGGAGCCCTGGCTCTACTTTTCATCATTTTTCCTTAATCATATTTATTTTTATTTATTTTTTTTAAGATTTTTTATTTATTTGACAGAGAGAAATACAGCCAGAGAGGGAACTCAAGCAGGGGGAGTGAGAGAGGGAGAAGCAGGCTTCCCGCAAAGCAGGCAGCCCGATGTGGGACTCGATCCCGGATCTCCGGGATCATGACCTGAGCTGAAGGCAGACGCTTAACCAACTGAGGCACCCAGGCGCCCCATCCTTAATCATATTTAATCAAAGATTAGGTATGTGGCAGCCAAGAGAGCATTGGGATGTCAACTCTTTTTTTTTTTTTTTTAAGATTTAATT
>PITA01030256.1:0-16769 GCA_004023965.1 Spilogale gracilis | reverse complement strand
CCAGTAGTGCAATTGCAAGGTCATAGGGTAGCTCTATCTTTAATTTTTTAAGGAATCTCCACACTGTTTTCCAAAGCGGCTGCACCAGTTTACATTCCCACCAACAGTGTAAGAGGGTTCCCCTTTCTCTGCAGCCTCTCCAACATTTGTTGTTTCCTGTCTTGTTAATTTTGGCCATTCTGACTGGTGTAAGGTAGTATCTCAGTGTGGTTTTGATTTGAATTTCCCTGATAGCTAGTGACGCTGAACATTTTTTCATGTGTCTGTTAGCCGTCTGTATATCTTCTATGGAGAAGTGCCTCTTCATGTCTCTTGCCCATTTTTTGACATGTTCATCTTCTTTTTGGGTGTTGAGTTTGAGTAGTTCTTTATAGGTCTCAGATACCAGCCCTTTGTCTGTAGTGTCATTTGCAAATATCTTCTCCCATTCTGTGAGTTGCCTCTTTGTTTTGATGACTGTTTCCTTTATCCTACAGAAGCTTTTTATTTTGATGAAGTCCCAGAAGTTCATTTTCGCTTTTGTCTCCTTTGCCTTTGGAAACGCGTCTAGAAAGAAGTTGCTGTGGGCGATGTCAAAGAGGTTACTGCCTATATTCTCTTCCAGGATTTTGATGGATTCCTGCCCCACTTTGAGGTCATTCATCCATTTAGAGTTTGCCTTTGTGTGTGGTGTAAGAGAATGGTCTAGTTTCATTCTTCTATATGTAGCTGTCCAATTATCCCAGCACCATTTATTGAAGAGACTGTCTTTTTTCCACTGGATATTTTTTCCTGCTTTGTCAAAGATGATTTGCCCATAGATTTTTGGGTCCATATGTGGACTCTCCACTCTGTTCCATTGGTCTATTTCTCTGTTTTTTTGCCAGTACCATGCTGTCTTGGTAATCACAGCTTTGTAATAAAGCCTGAAGTCAGGTAATGAGATACCCCCATTTTTGCTTTTCTTCTTCAGCAATTCCTTAGTGATTCAGGGTCTTTTTTGGTTCCATATATTTTAGGATTCTTTGAAGAATGTTGGTGGAATTTTGATCGGAATGGCATTGAAAGTATAGATTGCTCTGGGCAGTATAGACATTTAGACAATGTTTATTCTTCCAATCCATGAGCATGGAATGCTCTTCCATCTTTTTGTGTCTTCTTCAATTTCTTTCATGAGTGTTCTGTAGTTCCTCTAGTACAGATCCTTGACTCCTTTGGTTAAGTTTATTCCTAAGTATCTTATAGTTTTTGGTGCTATAGTAAACGGAATCGATACTCTGATTTCCCTTTCTATTTTTTGTTGTTAGTGTATAAGAATGCAACTGATTTGCGTGCATTGATTTTGTATCCTGCCACATTACCGAATTGTTGTATGGGTTCTAGTAGTTTCAGGGTGGAGTGTTTTGGGTTTTCCACATATAGTATCATGTCATCTGCAAAGGGAGAGAGTTTGACTTCCTCTTTGCCAATCCGAATACCTTTTATTTCTTTCTGTTGTCTGATTGCTGTTGCTAGGACTTCTAACACTGTGCTGAACAGTAGTCATGAGAGTGGGCATCCTTGTCTTATTCCTGATCTCAGAGGAAAGGCTGTCAGTTTTTCCCCGTTGAGAATGATATTCGCTGTGGATTTTTTTGTAGATAGATTTTAGGAGGTTGAGAAGTGTTCCCTGAATCCCTATACTTTGAAGAGTTTTGATCAGGAACGGATGTTGTATTTTGTCAAAAGCCTTTTCTGCATCAATTGAGAGTACCATGTGGTTCTTCTTTCTTCTCTTATTGATTTGTTCTATCACGTTGATTGTTTCGCAAGTGTTGAACCACCCTTGCATCCCTGGGATAAAACCCACCTGGTCATGGTGGATAATCTTTTTAATGTATTGTTGGATCCTGTTAGCAAGGATCTTGTTGAGAATCTTGGCCTCTGTATTCATCAGCAATATTAGTCTGAAGTTCTCCTTTTTGATGGGGTCTTTGTCTGGTTTGGGGATTAGAGTGATGCTGGCTTCATAGAAAGAGTCTGGAAGTATTCCTTCCATTTCTATTTTTTGAAAGAGCTTTAGGAGAATAGGTCTTATTTCATCCTTGAATGCTTGGTAAAATTCCCCAGGGAATCCGTCTGGGCCTGGACTCTTGTTTTGGGGGAGGTTTTGATCACTGCTTCAATCTCATTACTAGATATAGGTCTATTCAGATTGTCAATGTCTTCCTGTTTCAGTCTTGGTAGTTTATAGGTTTCTAGGAATGAATCCATCTCTTCTAGGTTGTTAAACTTATTGGCATATAATTGTTGATAGTAATTTTTGATGATTGTTTCTATTTCCTTAGTGTTAGTCATGATCTCTCACCTTTCATTCATGATTTTATTAATTTGGGTCTTCTCCCTTTTCTTTTGGATTAGTTTGGCCAATGGTTTATCGATCTTATTGATTCTTTCAAGGAACCAGCTTCTAGTTTCATTGATGCGTTCTACTGTATCTCTGTTTTCTGATTCATTTATCTCTGCTCTAATCCTTATTACTTCCCTCCTTGTGTGGGGGTTTGGTTTAATTTTTTGTTGATTTTCTTGTTCTTTAAGGTGTAATGAGAGTTGGTGTATTTGGGATTTTTCAATTTGTTTTGAGTGAGGCTTGGATGGCTATGAATTTCCCCCTTAGGACTGCCTTTGCTGTATCCCATAGGTTTTGGATCGATGTATCTTCATTCTCATTGGTTTCCATGAAGTGTTTCAGTTCTTCCTTGATTTCTTGGTTGATCCACATATTCTTGAGCAGGATCGACTTTAGCTTCCAAGTGTTTGATTTTCTCCTGAACTTTTTATGGTGGTTGAGTTCCAGTTTCATGGCATTGTGGTCAGAGAATATGCAGGGAATAATTTCAATCTTCTGGTATCGGTTGAGCCCTGATTTGTGACCTAGTATATAGTCTATTCTGGAGAAAGTTCCATGTGCACTCGAGAAGAATGAGTATTCTGCTGTTTTAGGGTGAAATGTTCTGAATATATCTATGAGGTCCATCTGGTCCAATGTGTCATTCAAGGCTCTTGATTCTTTTTTGATTTTCTGTTTAGATGATCTGTCCATTGCGGAGAGTGGTGTGTTAAGATCCCCTACAATTAATGTATTCACATCAATGTGATTCTTTATTTTGTTTAACGGTTGGCTTATGTAGTTGGCTGCTCCCATGTTGCGGGCATAAATATTTACAATTGTTAGAACTTCTTGATGTATAGACGCTTTAAGAATGATGTAGTGTCCTTCTGTTTCTTTGACTACAGTCTTTAGACTAAAGTGCAATTTGTCTTATATGAGAATCGCTACCCCGGCTTTCTTTTGGGGTCCATTGGCATGAAAGATGGTCTTCCATCCCCTCACTTTCAATCTGGAAGTGTCTTTCGATTCCAGATGAGTTTCTTGTAAACAGCATATGGATGGGTCCTGTCGTTTTATCCAGTCTGCAACCCTGTGTCTTTTTATTGGAGCATTTAGGCCATTCACATTGAGAGTGATTAATGATAGATACATTTGTATTGACATCATGTTGCCTATGGAGTTCATATTTCTATAGATTATCTCTGTAAATTTCTGTTTTGTGTCACTTTTGGGTTCGTTTCTCCTCTATAGAACCCGTCTTAGCATTTCTTGTAGTGCTGGCTTGGTGGTTGCATAATCTTTTAGACCTTGGCCGTCTTGGAAGCTCTGTATTTCTCCTTCCATTTTGAAAGTCAACCTTGCTTGGTACATTATCCTTGGTTGCATATTTTTGTCATGGATCTTCCTGAATATGTCTTGCCAGCCCTTTCTGTCTTGCCAGGTTTCTGTGGAAAAGTCTGATGTTATTCTGATCGTGCTCTCTCTATAGGTAAGGGATCGCTTTCTCCTAGCTGCCCTTAAGACATATTCTTTGGTTTTATGATTCAATAATTTTAATATTATGTTCCTAGAGGTTTTTCTGGACTCATTGATCTTGGGGGGTGTCCTTTCTGATTCTAGGACATGAACATTTGTTTCATTCCCCATATTTGGGAAATTTATATCCATGATTTGTTCAACAATATCTTCTAGGCTTCTCTCTCTCTCTCAACTCCTTCGAGGATTCCAATAATTCTGATATTGGAGCATTTCATGGCATCATTTATTTCCCTTATTCTGTTTTCTTGGGATTTTAGCTGTTTGCTCCAAGACTTCTCTTACTCCTCCTTCTTAATCCATCTGTCTTCTAAATCACTGATACGATCTTCAGCTTCACTTACTCTGGCTGTTAGCATATTTAAATTAGATTGCATCTCATCTATAGCCTTTCTAACCTCAGCTTTCACTTCTGTTACTATGACTTCCACTTTGAGACTAATGTTCTTTTCTAAATTAACTATTGCTTGGACTATTGCTGCCCTGAATTCCATTTCTGTCATATTGTTTATGTTCATTTCCATTAATTCTGTGACTGAGGTTGCAGCCTCGGGGTTCTTCTTCTGTTGGATGTTCCTTCTCCGAGTCATTGTGGTGAGGAGTGGTTGAGGGGGTGTATGGCTAACTATATCAGCCACTATCTAGGTGGATTGGTCGCTGGAAGGTTTTGGAGTAACCAGAATTCACCACCGAAAAGGGAGGAGAAATAAAAAGGAAAACGGAAGAGAGGAAGCAAGAAAAGAAACCCCTGCCAGAGGGGGGCCCGGTGGTAGGATTTATATGGTAAAAACTGTTACAGGGTAAAGAAAATGGTTATCAAGATTGAATGAAGAGATCAAAAAGTGAAGCCCAACCTATATGAGCCCCAAGACCAGTATTTATATAGTACAAAAGCAAAGACAGTTATACAGACACACTAACAAACTAGAATGGGAAGGTGAAGGTAGACACTCCTTGTGGGCAAGGAATGCGTTTCAGACGCTCCCGAGTTTGTCTTGTTATTATTGTTGGAGGAGCCCACTTTCAAAAGATATAGGCAGATAGGAACTGGTTGTATATAGGGGTAATATTGAATAGGGATGCGGGATTGATTTGAGGCTTATAATTACATGTACATGTAAAAGAGAGAATAAAGGAAAGAGGAGAGAAGAAAGGCAAAAACAGAGAAATCAAACAGGGAAACAAGAGGCAACAACAAGAGCAGAAAATATAGGAGTGTGTTTGAAAAAAATTCAAGGTAAAAAAATGTTATGGGGTGTTGTATTGAGTATCACGTTGTGATAAAAAGGGGGTTAAAAATTGAAAGAAGAAAAACCATGAGAATGTATTTTTAAGCTTAGAATGGAAGCTTTAAAAGTAAAAATAGAAAAAAGTTTAAAAAAGTAATTAAGGTGGAAAACTGTATCAGTAAGGTATAGGGCTTTTGGTACTTGTAGTCAGTACCAGGAGTTTAATAAATTGCCTTTACCCCGATTTGGGATTTTGCAGTTTGGGTGTTGTCCTTCTGAGCTTCTGGCTTGCTTTCTGGGGGTGGGCTCTGCGAAGCTGTTTTCAGTCTTTTCTACCTGGGCTGCGTCTCTCCGCCCCCTTGCTAGAGGCTGGTCTCAATGGTAACCAGGTTATCAGGTTACAATTCTCTGGTGGTGGAGCTTTGTTCTTTTATGTCCTTTTTCAGCTGCTGACGAAGTCAGATCAGAGCAAGATATCTGCGCCCAGACCTCCTTCCCCGAGAGAGCCTTTACACAGAGAGGGGCTCTTTTCCGCCTCCCAGTTGGCAGTCTGTCACAGCCTGGTACTCACAGAGGCTGGATTAGTTTCTGCCCCCGCCCCCGCTTGTCGCTTCACTTCCGCACCTCAAAACCACCACTCCTTTTGGATCGCGTGACCTTGTCTGTGCCCTGGGACCCGAGGTCTCTCTAGTCCCACGCAAGTCTGTAAAGTCACCTTCCCTGGGGGGTCTGCGCCTGGCCCACGGGGTGGAGAGAATCGGGAGAGAAAGGCAGCAGCAGACAAATAGAATCCAGGTCCGCCACTCTTGCTGAGATCTCCCGTGCCGCGAAGCCCTGCTTCTCTGGCTTAAGCAGTGGGGGGATAGATTCTGCTCCTCAGCCCCTCTAAGTTCCCTGGAGCTGCAGGGCACTTCCTCTCCCTGCAGATTCCCGTCTCTCTGCTGCCGCGGAGGAAAAACTGATATTGCATCTCACAAGGCACTCTCTGTCCCTGCAGGTCCCCATCTCCCCACTCCGGTGGCGGCAGAGGCGGCGGAAAAAAAAAAGTCTCCTTGCCTTGCCGCGGGCTCTGCTGTGCTCCCGTTTCTGTCTCGCTCCGATTCAGACCGTAATCTGCTGTTATTCCTCACTCACAGAGCTCTTTCTTGTTGGGGTATTTGCTTTCAATGGTTCAGCTCTGCGGGCTTCCTCCCCCACACCCCTGTCTCTGGGGGCAAGCCTCTGGTCCCTCTCTCTTGTTTCTACCTTTTTGCGGATGGTCTTTGTCTCCCGTGGTGATCCAGAAGCGCAAAATATCACATTTCAGGCTGATTTATTGGGTGCTCACAGTGGTCCTGTAATGTTTTTTTTTGCTGGAACTGAGTGCACTTCAGGGAACTCCCCAAAATGCGGTCACCTGGCCTTCCACCATCTTCTTCCCTCTCGAGGAGCAACTATTTTTATTTGGTCTATCTGATATCAATGACTGTTCTGTGTGAATTCTCATATTCTTACATGCTATCAAAATTTGAAAGCAAAGTATACATATTTTTTTTCATAGAGAATTTATCATGACTATTAAAATTACATAAATATAAATTGTGGATAGATTTCAGGATTTACTCTTTTTAACCAGTTTGCAATGAGAGAGGAAAGGATGAGAGGGAGCAGTCTTTTGCACCATCTCCTCATGAAAAAACAAATCAGTAGAAAACAAATTAGTACAAGAAAGAATCCTTGCATTTAAGCTGCTTCTCTGAGGCTTAATATATTATATTTATATCAATTCCACTTTTCAGATCATTTTCTATATTCAGGCCCAGACTCTTATGGTTAGTATTTCAAAGTATTTTTACTATTTGAAACCCCGACTTTTGTTTTATCAACGATAAGCATTACTAACATTAATGTTACACTACTGCCATCTTGTGAGGGCTCAGGATTTCTACCATTCCTTTGAAAGGGCTTTTGCCAGATTACAAAAGCACATAGATTGTAGAGATCAGCAAGTTACTTGTAATGATATAATATAGAATGCAATTAAAACGTTCTTTGCAACCAAAAGTCATGCTTAACTAGGAAGGGCTTTAAAAAAATTCAATATGAATTTCACATGAAATCATTCTTACTACTTATCTTGGCTATATAATTGTACTTGATTTAATATATACAAATATAAAGTATGAATTAGCTTAAATTAATACACATTAGATAAGACTGCTATATGCAGAGTCAAAATTTTAGAGTAAGCCCTAATTAAAGAAAATTATTAAATAATAATTATCTCTGCACCATTATTATTTTATTTCCCCCAGTGGCTTTGTAAATAGTTAGCTGGATACAATGAAGAAATTTTGATTAACAATAAAACTATTAGGGCACATGGGTGAAGCATCTGCTTTCAGCTCTGGTGGAGATCCCAGGGCAGGATCCAGCCCTCTGCTCAGCAGGAAGTCTGTTTTTTCCTCTCCCTCTGCCTGCTGCTCTGCCTACTTGTTTGCTTTCTTTCTTTCTTTCTTTCTGTGTCTCTAAAAATAAAAATAATAAAATTTTTAAAAAATAAAACTGTTTATTATTGGATATTATGAGTGTTTAGGTACCCTAAAGAGTGTGATTTATTTGAAAACCATTCATGTGAATTATTTACTTGCATTTAATGTAAGAAAGTTTTAAGTCATAACTTTAAAAAATAATAAACTTGCACTCTTCCAGACACACACACACATACACACACACACACACACAATTTTCTCTTGAAATACTTGAATTTAATTAATAATAGCAATTCTTTATCTCTGAATTATTCAATGATATTTATTTTTTTCCAATTTGAATGGAAAACATTTCTTCTCTTTTTTAAGATTTTATTTATTTATTTGACAGAGAGAGAGATCACAAGTAGGCAGAGAGGCAGGCAGAGAAAGAGGAGGAAGCAGATTCCCTGCTGAGCTTGATCCCAGGACCCTGAGATCATGACCTGAGCTGAAGGCAGAGGCTTAACCCACTGAGTCACCCAGGAGTCCAGAAAACATATCTTCTACACTTTTGTTATATTTAAAAAAAATGCTTTAGAAAAATGTGTTCACAAGAGTAGAATAATCTTTCCTTAGCATATGTAACACTAAATGAATAAGAAGCATGCAGTTATATAATATACTTGCATTATTTGACAAGATAACCCAGATAATTCAGAGATCTGCATGTTTATTTCATCAATCTTTTGTCAAAATTGCAAAGGATTGTTTAGACTCACTAGATGTTTGTCTATGATTAAGACTATGGTATAAACTTACATCAACAGATCCAGTTATTTATTAACTTTGTAAATTATTTTCCTGTATTATTTCTCAAATAATTAAGCTTCTTTTTTTTTTAAAGATTTTATTTATTTATTTGACAGAGAGAAACACAGCGAGAGAGGGAACACAAGCAGGGGGAGTGAAAGAGGGAGAAGCAGGCCTCCCGCTGAGCAGGGAGCCGGATGTGGGACTCGACCCCAGGTCTCCAAGATCATGACCTGAGCTCAAGGCAGTCATTTAACCAACTGAGCCACCCAGGCGCCCCATTTAAGCTTCTTTTTAAAAGAGATATCAATACTTAAAAAAAGAAAATTAGGGTCTTCAGAATGTAAATTAAAATTAATTTATAGTCAACCTAAATAAAAAATTTGTTCTCAGAATAGAGAAACAATCAAGTACATCTATTTAGTCAAGATGGAGAGATTGTTTAGGCCTGCAGGAAGAAAGAGAGAAAAAATAAGTGAGAAAGAACAAAGGAGAAAAGAGGGAGGAAGAGAAGTCAGAGAAAGAAAGAGAAAATGCAGGAAACAATTCAAATCTTTTTTTTTTAAAGATTTTATTTATTTATTTGACACAGAGAGAGATCACAAGTTGGCAGAGGCAAGCACAGAGAGAGCAGAAAGCAGGCTCTCTGCTGAGCAGAGAGCCCCACGCAGGCCTTGGTCCCAGGATCCTGGATCCCAGGATCCTGAGATCATGACCTGAGCCAAAAGCAGAGGCTTTGACCCACTGAGCCACCCAGGCACCAGAAACCATTCAAATGTTTAAAAGGGAAAAAACCTGTTTGCTTTTTGTAACTTACATTTACGTAGCATGTACATACAATACTCTCATTAATTTTCAAAAATTAGGACAATAAACTACATCTAAAACACATTGTTGCCTCATAAAGTTCTTTTTTTTTTCAGAAGAACATCTCAAGGACAAGAATCAAAAAGAAAAAATGCTTTTCCAGGGCAGATTTCTGTAAGTCAACATTAAAATCAAATGGCTCTGGAGTGAAGGGATGAATCCAGTCAATTGCTGGCTATTTTAAATAAATGATTTAGACCAAGAGTGATATAGTACTAAAATTGTTACTACCATTGGAGAAATTGAGGAAATCAGATGCCTAATAATTTCCTCTATTGAATACTGCACCAAGCATGGTTATCAAGGATATGTCTAAGTGTAAAATTACCAGAATATGTTCTTTTCTCTATGTAGGTTTTTTTTTTCATTTTTTCTGTTCAATTAGCCAATATTTCCTTCCTTTTGCCCTCTCTTTCATTAGGTTATAAAAAATAATAAGTGCAAATTTCTGGCTGTCTTATTTAATTGTCTTCCAGGGCAGAGCTCCTGGAAAGAGGTTAATACATAGTTTTAAAGATAGTTACAAATCCTTTTCTAATATTCACACAGATATGTACAAAATTGGTTAGTTTATGATTACTTATTATAGCATATAATTGGTTAACTGATAATATAAAATAACATAAAAATGTTGGGGTTTCATTTAAAATACCAAGTGTCAAACAAAACTTGAAAAAAATGTGTCACTATAAAGTAGTGTTAAATAAAATTTGTTTGCTGAATAAGGAGGAAAACTTGACTTTTAAATCTGTTTTTGTTTATACTTAACAGAAGATATTTTTTATTGTATCTATTATTTTCATTATGTTTCAAATAAATCCCCTTTCAGTTAAGAGCAGCTGAAATTGAGTTTGGTCTTTTTCAATTGTAAAAATCCTGGTCATGTCATAAGTTTCACTTATAAAATGAATATTCCTGTATTTTACATACTTTTCTAATATACAATTATTTTTAACAGATTGTAAGATAACTGTTTAATTAAATGCCCCTCTATGACTAGGTTTGATTCTGCAATTTCCTAGTGGCTTATTTTCACTAATTTAAACAATTTCCAGGGAATCCCATTTACCTGTGAAAATATCTCCTTGTAAATAGCCACTTTCTCTAGCCATTGAATCCACTTTTCACTATATGAAAACTTTTCAAGTTGGTGATTTGACCTCTAAAATTACACTGAGGAATTAGGAAAATGTATGGAATGGATAATTTATACAAGATGGAGTTTTACTTGCATTAGAGCCTTTGAAACTATCTGAAAACATTTAAATTAGGCAAAATCCTATACTAAATTACAGAACCTATTACTGATCCATGATGGAGCAGGCCAATGAGTTTTAACTATGCTCTGCTGCCTGATAACTTCCTCAAATGAATTTTTTTTCTTATTTTTGCAAAGGGCTTGAAATTACTTTCAGTAATATGTGAGGCTCATCAGTTTCTATTTATAATTCTCTAATATTTAAACCTTGGATGGGCATTGGTGTACTGAACATCCTACAGAGATTCACAATCTCATTTACATGTTGATTCAACCTGGACTGGCATTTGTGATAATGATCCAAAGACCTTTATACTCTTTACAAAACTCCCTAATAAAACACTGGCATCTGTTTGTTTGGAAGGCTGCACTTTATGGTATTTTAATTATTGCTGTACATTATTGCTTTCTAAATCACTTGAGGGCATATATGTTGAACTCTCTATGATTCTTTATCAAAAGCTGAAAGAAAAACACAAAATGTTGATTACTATTGTTCCTCAATATTGTAGACATGGAATTGTAATATAATTTACTACTTTTATTATTGTAAAATTTCTTGCAAGTCATTTATAAACACTGTAACTATTTCAATATTGTCCAAAAGAGGTAATAAATTCTTTGTGACATTTTTATATTTGCTATACTGTGGGGAAATAGCACAGTGATCGTAAAGCTAATTGCTTAAAAAAGCAATAAGTAAAAATAGTTCCTTATGCATGATGCACCCTGGCTTTTAAAAGATTTTCTATAATGTGATTTTAGTACTAATTACACTGATCAATAGAGATGTTAAGCTGGGTTTTTTTGGGTTTTTTTGTGGGGTTTTTTTTTTGATATAGTTACTAGTGCTGCAGTGATAAAAAGCTAGGGAAAATAGCAAAAGTATGTTTCCAATATAGACAAATTAAGTGATTAAATATAAGCCTTGATTAGAGCATCAATACAATGCTACTGCTCAAATCTCACCACAGAAATAGAAAGCAGAGAGACACAGAACTGTTGGACCATCTGGATCATGTTACCACCTATAGCCCTTTATCTGAGTTTATATATTTAGGGAGAAAGATGCTCATTAAAAGAAAAAAATAGATTATGCATCTAGTAGCAATACCACTGCAAATCATTATAAAATATTGAGACATTCTCCACTCAACCCAAAATTCACTACAAAGGGTTCTAGAGACATCACATGCTACCAGAGCTCTCTACTTGGCACTGGGAGGTCAACACTCGCTTTTTCAAGAGCTGCCTTAAGTACTACAAGACATATTCTTCTGAAATCATGATAGTGCTTTATACTACAATTTAGAATATCACACAACATTAAAACTAGAACACGTGTTACCAGAAGCCTTGCAATCTTTTTCTATCTAAATAGTGAAAGTTCCTAACTAAATCCTCCAGTTCCTGAGTGTTCCAGTTCCTTGAAAATTGGCACTGTTATTAGGAGCTGACACATTATGATTCTAATGGATTTTTTATGAAACATCTAACATAATTATATGCTCTCTTTCTCTCTGGTGACATTCTTTGTCTAGATCCCTATGTTTGTTTATTGTTAATACAGCCACTCAGGCTTTCTCATGAGCAGTGTTTTCATGACACATTTTTTTTAACCCTTTTAACCTATCTGAGTCTTTAGACCATAAGGGGAGATATTCTTTCACTCTTCCTCCTAAAAAACTCTTGAGTTTCTAATATATTAATGTGGGATTCTGGATGCTCATTTTTAAAGAATATTCAACTGAAGAAAGTGCTTTCTTTTCTACATAAAAGTTGTCAATCCATTTTTAATAAATAATCCAATTGAAGAATCCCTGATTTTAACTGGTGTATTTTTCCATTTACTTTTTATATTGTATTTAATATGGTTGTGCTTAAGTTTATCATTTTGCCTTTGCATGAGTGGAGGGATTGGCAGACTCCCCACTGACTTCAGGGTCTGACACATGCTTGATCTCAGATCTCACCACGCACAAGATCACCAGCCATGAGAACACGACCTGAGCTGAAACCAAGAGCCAATAGACCAGCTGATGGAACCATCCAGGTGTCCCACTTTATGTTTTCTATTTATCTCTTCTGTATTTGCTTCTTTTTCTTTTTTCCCTACTTCCTTTTGAATCAATCATTATGTTATTTCATTTTTTCTTATGTTATGTCCATTTATTTTTTAGTTATGTATGTTTGTTTTATTTCAACATATTTATCTATTGATCAGTCACATCATGTGATAAAATCACATATTGATCCTATACCACATCATGTATTAGAATATGCAACCTTAATTTGTCACACTCTACCTTGACTTAATATCATATCTCTTCATCTATCCTGTAAAATTATTTATTTATTTAAAAGATTGATTGATTGATTGATTGATTGATTATATTTTTCTTTATTTGAAAGAGAGGGAAGGAGGTAGAGATAGAGATAGTGAGAGAGAACATGAGTCGTGATGTGGAAAGGGAGAAGCAGCCTCCTTACTGAGCACGGAGCCCTATGCAGGGCTTGATCTTGGGATCAGGACCTGAGTCAAAGGCAGGCGTTTAAGCGACTAAGCCACCCCAAGTGCCCCTGTACTGTTATCTATGCCCATAAGTATAGTTACTATATTTCACCATGCAGCACTATTATGACATTATTGACTATGTATCTTTTATGTCCATGACTTCATTCATTCCAAGATGAAACCTTCATTCCCCACTATGCTTCACCCATTTTGTTCATCTTCCCATCTCCCTTCCTTCAGTCAACCATCAGTTTGTTCTCTGTATTTAAAGGTCTGACTGTTGTGAGTTCATTTTTGTTTGTTTGTTTTTTAATTTCACATAAGAATGAAATCATATTGTATTTATCTTTCTCACTCTGACTTATTTCACTTAGCATAACAGTTTTTAGGTCCACCTCTGAACGATTCATTTTATACAATTCTCTCAAAGAAGTACAATATTTCAAAAACACGGATCCAAACATATCATTTTCATATTTGGTGTCATTCAAATGCTGTGACCTTCATTATAAAATTCAAGTGATTTAGTTTATTACTAAACTTTTCTTCATAATCAGAAACTTCAACCTTCTAAGCTTTATGTTATCCATTCTCCTATACAAAATGCATATTCAAATTTTGCCAACCAATCAACAAATAGAAAAATTACTAGTCTAAGTGTTTTAAAGCAATATAATAAGGGACTGAAGAATTCAATTTCTCAGGAGGCTCTTCCTGTGTTCTATGAATACAGAATGATCAGCCCAGGTATTTCTTATGAATTGAGACTTTAACCAAAGTAAGTAGCTAGATAGTCACAGAAGAATTAGGAAATGAGGATACAAGAAAAGTTCATAGAGCTATAGTTGTAAGAGAGAGAATTCCAACGAAAATATATATATACTAAACTTAGGCAATGGAAGGGCAAATTGAGAAGAATGAATTGACATTAAAACTATGGTTTTGTAACAGATTAGATTTTGGGGGGTGTAAGAAACATGTAAAATCTTAATACTTCCTTTAGAATGGCCATGAAGTAAATAGAAAAAAAACATCAAAATAAATACAATAGAAGAACATTGTTAGAAGTTAATAAAATTAAATTTCATCATGTTTTTCAAGTCTTGAGCAGACTGTCAGGTAGATATTTGAAAAACCTAGTCTAGAATATAAAAGTGAGATTTTAGCTACAGACACAGTTTAAGGAATGCATAAGTATGTAGAGATATAGATCTCTCAAGGTTGGATATATGAAGAGGAGAAAGAATCCAAGAAATGAACCATGAGAAACATATCATTATTTAATTGGATGGTGGACTGAGAAGAGTCAGGAAATAACTTGACATGAAATGATAAGGAATAATAGTGAAAAACTCCAAGAGAAGCCTTTGGCAGATGTAAGGAGATTTTATAAAAGAAAACTATGGTAATCTGTATCAAATCCAGAGAAATACTTAAATCAGAAAGGAAAAAAATAGTACCCCTTAAATTTGACACTTGGAACGTTTTTAGCTTTCTTTTAAAGATTTATTCCTTATAGTGGAAAATACTAGACAAAAAGCAAAAAGAAAATGGAGTACATTCAATTCTTTCTAGAAAGTTGGCAGCAGAAAAAAAAGAAAGTTGGCAGTGGCGAACAGAAAATGGTCAGATGTTCCTTAGGGAAAGACTCAAAATTTAATAATGGCTATAGACTGAATGTGCTCTCTAAATATTTGTTAAATATAAGCACCCACTGTGATGGTGTTTGGAGGTGATTAGGTCATGAATTTGGAGCCCTCAGGAATAAATTAGTGCCTTATTAAGGAGACCCCAGAGAATGCCCTCACTCTTTCTGCCACATGAGGACAGAGTGAGAAGACAGCTGTAAACGAACCAGGAAATGAATTCTCAGTAGTCCCTGAATCAGCCACTGCTTTGATCTTGAACCTCCCAGCCACCAGCATTGTGATAAGTAAATGTTTGTTCTTTATGAATCACTTAGTTAATGCTATTCTCTTATAGCAAATCAAATGGACTCAGGCGATAGTATAATTAATGTAGTCGTTGTCCTGGTTGACATAGTAAAACTGAAAAAAAATCAAGAAAAAGTGGTATAATTAATGAAGTGAGGTATATACAGGAAAAGCATGGCTGAAAATGTAAGTTGTAAGCAGGACAAAAGGGAATGACTGAGAACTATGAGGAGTCAAATGCTATAGCTTTCAGACTCCACACTAAACCTTTTACTGATTGTTTAGGCTCTTCTTGTTTTCCATCTGAAAAATCAGCCTCCCTGACTCAGCTCATATTCTCAGTCATATTTCTTTAAACATCCCTCAGGCAAGATTAGAACCTGAGGAATTGTCCATTCCTACTGGGTCTGGAAGGAAAGATCAAAAGAGGATAAATTCCTTTTTCCTCATCAACAGAAGGACAGGAGTTTCTCACATCTCCATGTAGGACTTTGTACGTACATCACTGTATAAGTAATATTAGACTCCTAAATTGCTGTTGCTTATAAGAAAACATATCAATACACAAATTAAATTTGCAAACAAAATCAACACTTATAGAGCTTATCATTTGTACACACTTAGAATATAAAATATTTTGGGGGTCAAGATGGCGGAAGGCCAGGTGACTGCATTTCGGGGAGTTCCCTGAAGAGAGCTGAATTCCAGCAAAAAAACCACTACAAGAATACCGTGAACACCCATGAAACCAGCCTGAAATGTGATATTTCCCACTTCTGGACTGCCACGAGAGACAAGGAACATCGGCAAAAAGGTAGAAACAAATTGGAGGTCTGGAGGCTTGCCCCCAGAGACAGGGGAGTGGGGGAGGAAGCCCGCAGAGCTGAACCATTGAAAACAAATACCCCAAAACGAAAGTGCTCTGTGAGTGGGGAATAACAGCAGATTACAGCCTGAATCGGGGCTAGAAAGAAGCTAAACACAGCGGAGCCCGGGGTAAGGCAAGGAGACTTTTTAAAATCTTTTATTTTCTTTCTTTTCCCGATACCCGGCCTCCGCCCACGCCCCGGCGGGCCCCGGCCCCGGGCGTACGCAACCGCCTGCCTCTGCCTGAGCTGCGACAGCTGCCGGGAAAGCAGCGGGAGTGGATTCTATTCTACCCTTCTCTCCCGTTACTCTCCACAGTGTGGGCTGCGTGTAGACCCCCACAGGGAAGACGTTTTTTATAGACTTTCGTGGGACCGGAGAGGCCCCAGGTCCCTGGGGGCAGACAAAGTCACACGATCCAAAAGGAGTTGTGGCTTAGAGGTGCGGGAGTGAAACGACAAGCGGGAACAGGGGCAGATATCAATACAACATCTGCACTAGCCCGGCTGTGACAGACTGCAAACTGGGAGGCTGGAAAGAGCCCCTCCCTATGTAGAGGCTCACTCTGGGAGGGAGGTCTGGGCACAGACATCCTGCTCCGACTTGACTTCTTCAACTGCTGAAAAAAGACACAAAAGAACAACGCGACGCTACCAGAGAATTGCAGCCTGATAGTCTGGTTACCATTGAGACAGGCCTCTAGCAGGGGGGCCCAGAGACTCAGCCTAGGTAGAAGGACTGAAAGGGAACGACAGGCCCCACCCCCAGAAAGCACGCCAGAAGCTCAGGAGGACAACATTCCAATGCAAAACCCCAAATCAGGGGAAAGGCAATTTATTAAACTCCTGGCACTGACTACAAGTACCAAAAGCTCTACAACTCATTGATAAAGTTTTCCACCTCATTTACTTTTTTAAACTTTTTTCTAGTTTTACTTTTAAAGCTTCCAC
>PITA01030255.1:0-16770 GCA_004023965.1 Spilogale gracilis | reverse complement strand
CTTGCTGTTTTGTCTAGACTGCAGCCCTGTGTCTTTTTATTGGAGTATTTAGGCCATTCACATTGAGAGTGATTATTGATAGATACGTTTTTATTGACATCATGTTGCCTGTGAAGTTCATGTTTCTATAGACTACCTCTGTAAATGTCTGTTCTGTGTCACTCTTGGGTTCGTTTCTCTTTTATAGAACCCCTCTTAGTATTTCTTGTAGTGCTGACTTGGTGGTTGTATAATCTTTTAGACCTTGGCCAATCTGGAAGCTCTTTATGTCGCCTTCCATTCTGAAAGTCAACCTTGCTGGGTACATTATCCTTGGTTGTATATTTTTGTCATGTAATTTCCTGAATATGTCTTTCCATCCCTTTCTGGCTTGCCAGGTTTCTGTGGATAGGTCTGACATTATTCTGATGGTCCTCCCTCTATATGTAAAGGATCGCTTCCCCCTATCTGCTCTTAAGCCATATTCTTGGTTTTATGATTCATGAATTTCACAATTATGTAACTGGAGGTTTTTCTGACCTCATTGATCTTGGGGGGTGTCCTCTCCGCTTCTAGGACACAAACATTTGTTTCATTCCCCAGATTCGGGAAATTTTCATCCATGATTTGTTCAACTATATCTTCTGCCTAGAAGAGAGATATCTCTCTCTCTCAACTCCTTCAGGGATTCCAATAATTCTGATATTGGAGCGTTTCATGGCATCATTTATTTCCCTAATTCTATTTTCATGGGCTTTTATCTGTTTGTTCCAAGACTTCTCTTGCTCCTCCTTCTTGATCCATCTGTCTTCTAAATCACTAATACGATCTTCAGCTTCACTTACTCTAGCTGTTAGCATATTTAAATTAGATTGTGTCTCATTAATACCCTGTCTAACCTCAGCTTTCAATTCTGTCATAGAGCTTCTATCTTGAGACTACTGTTCTTTTCCAAGGTAGCCATTACTTGGACGATTGCTGTCCTGAATTCCATTTCTGTCATATTTTTTATGTTCATCTCTAGTAATCTGTGACAGGTGTTGCAATCTCTGGGTTTTTCTTCTGTTGGTCGTTCCTCCATTGAATCATTTTGTCGAGGAGTGGTTGAGAGGATGTATAGCTGAAGTATCAACCACTATCCAGATGACTTGTTCAATAGAAGGTTTCAGAGCAATCAGAAGTCACCACTGAAAAGGAAGAAGAAAGAAAAAAGAGAAGAAGAGAAAGGAAGCAAGAAAAAAAATGGGCCAGAGTGGGCCCCAACTGTAAGATTTATATGGTGCAACAACTACAACAGAGTAGAGAAAAAGACCAGGAAGACTAAAAGAAAGTTGAAGAGATCAAAAAACTAAGCCCATCCCAAATGACCCCCAAGACCAGTATTTATATATTATAAAGGCAAAAACAATTACACAGAAACACTGACAGAATAGGAGAGGAAGGTGAGTGCAAACCCTCCTTGTGGGCCGCGAAAGTATTTCAGATCTTCCTGGGTGTGTGTTGTTATTTTTGTTAGTAGAATCCACTATCTAAAGATATAGGGAGATTAAAACTGGTTTGTATATAGGAATAGTATTGAATAGGAATGAAGGATTACCTTGAAGCTTATAACTAAATGTATATTTAAAAGAAAAAAGAATAAAGGAAAGGAGAGAAAAAAAGAAAAAGAAACAGAAAAAAACAAACAAACGAAAGGAGCAACAGCAACTACAACAAAACACAGGTATGTGTTTGAAAAAAGTTCAAGGTAAAAAGTTATTATGGAGTGTTGTTTTAAGTATCACATTGTAATAAGAAGTGGGTTAAAAAACAAAAGAGCAAAAACCATGAGTGAATTTTAAAATAAAGTGAAAACTTTAAAAATAAAAATAGAAAAAAGTTAAAAAGAAAATAAAGTGAAAAGCTGTATTTATAATGTGTACAGCTTTTGGGGTAGTACCAGGAACTTAATATATTACCTTTCCCTCGATGTTGGGATTTTTTTTTTTTTACAGTTTTGGTGTTGTTTTCTTTTTCTTCTGGCTTGCCTTCTGGGGGAGGGGCCTGCCGCAATGTTTTTTGGTCCCTTCTACCTGGGCTGTGTCTCTCCGCCCCCTTCCTAGGGGCTGGGCTCCATAGCAACCAGGTTTTCAGGCTTTTGTTCTCTGGAGGATTTCTTCTTTTGCGGCTTTTTACAGCTTTTCAGGAAGTCAGGCCCGACTAAGATGTCTGTGCCCAGACCTCCTTCCCAGAGAGAGGCCTCAGCAGCCTTCTGAATGTTGCAGGGCTCACAGCCTCTTCCTGTATCTTCCCCTTGGCCCCTTGTCACAACCAGCACCCCACCCCACCGCACCCCCACCCCCGTCGCTGGTCAGATTAGCGCCCCAAGTCCCCGCTTGTCGTTTCGCTCCTGTGCCGGGGAAACCGGGGCTGATTTCAGGTCCTGCGGCCTTGTCTCTGCCCAGGGAGTCTATTTTGCACCCCCACTCAGGAGGGACTGAGATCCCGTGGCTCTGCAGGTTGCCCAGAAGTCTGCAGAGTTGCTTCCTTTGCCGGTTGTGCACACCTGGCTTTTAAAGAGACTCCATGCAGCCAGGTTCCCTCCTGCAGGGCACCAGGGAGTGCTTCCTATCCCTGGATCGGTGTCATGTTTTATGTCCCTGCCTACAGTGAAGACCCTTTGAGTGCTTTTAACCAGACTGCAAGTTGATGCTGGTCCCCAAGCACAGGGCACTTTCGTATTGAGGTATTATTTTCCAATGGGTCGCCTCTGATAGCTCCCTCCCCCTCCTATTTCTCTTCTGAAATCAGCCTGAGCACTCCCGCTCTGCTTTACCTCTCTGCTGATGCTCTTCTGTCCCTGTAGAGATCCAGAAGTGATCCAGAAGAGTGTAGTCTTACATCTCAGGCTGATTTCATGGGTGTTCAGATAGTCCTGGTAGATAGTTTAGCTCACTTCAGGAGGCCTTTTGAAACAGGGTCTCCTACTTCTTTGCCATCTTGCCCCTCCCTCCCCTGTCAGGGTAGGGTTTTATACTTGGTGCAAGTAGAGTATAAAGTGCCTTAAAAAGAAAAAGAAGAATTTTAGGGCTCTCTGGGTGGCTCCATCGGTTAAGCATCTGCCTGTGGCTCTGGTCATGATCCCAGAGTCCTGGGATCAAGTCCTGCATTGGGCTCCTTGCTCAGTGGGGAGCTTGCTTCTCCCTCTGCCTCTGCCCTTCCCCTGTGCTAGTGTGCACTCTCTCACACACACACATAAATAAAATCTTTAAAAAACAGATTTTTTAAAAACAAACACAAATCTCATAATACTTGAAGTAGTTTACAAGATACAACTGCTCCATTAATAGATTAAGTACAATGAATACTCTGACCCAAGGTTTAGTTATCCTTGATTAGAGCCACTACAGATTATTTAAGAAAACAAAACAAAACTCAGCTTTTTTAAGGACTCCTTTGAAGTGAAAGAATCTTGATGTGACATCTCTATTAGTATTCTGTAACCATCCACTTAGAACGTGAGTATTTGATGCTTGAAGGTAAATTAGATATTGAAGAAGCAGACCAAATGTTCAAATGTTCTCATCCAGCAGTGATCAGTTCCTCAGACCCGTTTGGTAAAGCATTTAATTATATATTTTCTTATTTCTTGCTGCTCCCTGCAAACATTTGCAAAACATACATAATTGCTCCTGTCGCTTAGTCCCATCACTTATTAGTTTCTCAAACTCAAACTAAATCTTCGTGGTTGTGGTATGAATGTTAAACCACTTAAGATTTAAGCAATGATGACATTAAACATTCCTTCTTCTCTCCTAATGGAGATTAATAGTCCTTCCCAATGAGTGTTTTAAAAATATGTATTTTTTAACTTTAAAAGTAGTTCGTGTTCACATTTGAAAAATACAAAAATGGAGATAAAAAATGAGGAAAAAAATCACCTGTAGTCTCAATACCAAAAGAACCACTTAACATTTTACTGTATACCCTTTAAGGGATATTATATTTAAATTGAAAATATTTTTAATAAGTGTTTAATATATGCCAAGAACTGTTTTGAGTGCTGAAAGAAAAAGAGATGAGGGCACCTGGGTGGCTCAGTGAGTTAAAGCCTCTGCCTTCAGCTCAGGTCATGATCTCAGGGTCCTGGGATCAAGGCCCAGGGATTGGGATCTCTGCTCAGCAGGGAGCCTGCTTCCTCCTCTCTCTCTGCCTGTCCCTCTTCCTACTTGTGATCTCTCTCTCTCTGTCAAATAAATAAATAAATAATACTAAAAAGAAAAAGAGATGAATGAGGCATGGTTCTTTCTTCCCTAGGACTTGCAAAGAGGGCATTTGAGTTATCAGAAGCTAGTTTGTTTGTAGAAGGATTGGTTGACATTTCATAGTTTTCAAAGTTTTGAATATTTGTGTTTTAAAATGTATTTTTTTAAAAGATTTTATTTATTTGACAGAGAGAAACACAGCCAGAGAGGGAACACAAGCAGAGGGAGTGAGAGAGGGAGAAGCAGACTTCCTGCCGAGCAGGAGGCCCGATGTGGGACTCGATCCCAGGTCTCTGGGATCATGACCCGAGCCGAAGGCAGTTGCTTAACCAACTGAGCCACCCAGGAGCCCCAAACATTTGTGTTTTTAAACCTAATAAAAACAGCTCTAAACCCCTAAAGTCCAGACTATGCCCCAAACTAACTAAAGTAGACTCTACTGGTGAAATATTGATATCCACCTATTTCTGGGTGATTCCAGTGTGCAGCCATGGTTGAGAACCTCTATTTTTTTTAAAAAAAAGATTTTATTTTATTTATTTGATGGAGAGAAACAGAGCTAGAGAGGGAACACAAGCAGGGAGAGTGAGAGAGGGAGAAGCAGGCTTCCTGTGAAGCAGGGAACCCGTTGCAGGGCTCTATCCCAGGACTCCGGGATCAGGACTTGAGCTGAAGGCAGACGCTTAATGACTGAGCCACCCAAGCACCCCAAGAACCACTATCTTACAGAAGCAGCACTTTTTTTTTTTTTAAAGCATGTACTCACCCAATTAGAAGATGGCATCACCACCAAGTCTTGTTTGGAGGGTATCACTGGCAGCGGAGGTCTGTCTTACTGGCTAGTGCCACTTTTGACCTCTGGGACTCTGGCTTCCAGCCTGTAGATGCCCAATCCCTGCCTGCTTGGGATACGGTGCCCATGGCCACCCCAGGTATCTGACCATCTTCCTTCAGCCCAGCTCTGTGCTGCTAAATGATTCTGATTGTTTTCCCAGCCCCCTGCCATGTGGCCAGCACCCAGGGAAAACAGGGCTTTGGCCCTTGGACTGTATAGTCTCTATCCTGAACTTTTTAAAATCATCTCACTTCCTACTGTGTTTCCAGACCTTTCTAAATCCCAGCTCCTGGTCTCTTGCCTCATTCTTGACCACAGTCTCAAACTGACCTCTTGGATCTGGCAGCTGATATTGCTCCTTTGGCTTCAGTCCTTGGCTCCAAAAGCTGCTGCACCCTATGTCTCTACCACAGCAGTCTCCTTCTGCCCTGGGGTGCCAGCACCTTCCAAATCAAACCAAGACCCCTCTCCTCAGCTTATGAAAGGGAAGAGAGCAGGTCTACCCTGCCTCAGCTAAGGTCCCTGGTCTCACCTAAATGTGCAGTGTGGGCCTGATCACTCTTATTGGTTGGTCTGACCCTTTGACCCAGCCTGGCCATCTTTATTTTGTTGGACATCACAAAGAATTGGAATTAAATGAGAGAAAATGCCCGGATGTGCATCAGGCTGAAGGCATTGTATCAGATTTCTGTGCTTTGGAGGGGCTGGTGTCTGCCCTGCATTCCATTCCACTGACCATGTGGTGCATTCTCGGTGCAGGCGGCTGGATGAAGTGTGTATCAGAAAATACAGCTGCTCACCCCTCAGAGCTCTTGTCATCTGCCTTCCCCAGCTCCGGCCTGCCCCTTCCTGACCTGGACCATAGCTTTGATCCAGGGTTTATCCTGATGTCTATTCATGGCTTGTATTTGTCCCTAACCCCAAACCCATGTCACCGATCCCTCCAAGGGGACAGAGAGGCCAAATTCTTGACATCAGGTTCAAAGACATTTGTTGTTTTTGCCTGCCCAGCCTCCTCTCTCTTCTTCTGGTAATAGTACCCAACTTTTGCTTGGGGAATTCTGTGGTTACCTCGAATCAGAAATAACATAGACCCCCCGTGCATGAGGAATGCCCCTCCCTCAGCCAAGGCAGGGCAGAAGTCCCAAACTAACTCATTCAGATGCTCTCTCTGGAACGTTACAGTGGCCTCAGACAGTCAAACCCACTGAGCAGGAAGGTGATGCTTTTTTGTTTCTCCTATCTACAGCCTCTGACTTTCATAGTTCTTTCACCTTTCTAAACTTCATTCTATTGCTTTTACCTCAGTTTCCAGAGTTTCTTTATTTTATTATTTGTTTTGCAATAGTAAGAGCTGGTTCTGTTGCTTGTGACCAGTAGACACAACTAGTTTACAGCCAACTTTTTATTCTTTTTTTACAATTACAGAATTATTTGGAAAGTGTGTTTTTATTTATTTATTTATTTATTCGTTTGTTTACTTGAAAGATTTTATTTTTTACTTTTTTTAGAGAGAGAGAGTGACAGGGGAGAGGGGCAGAGCGAGAGGGAGAGAGAGAATTTCAGATAGATTCTGCACTGGGTGTGGAGCTCAATCCCACCACCCTGAGATCATGACCTGAGCTGAAATCAAGAGTTGGCTGCTTAACTGACTGAGTCGCCCAGGTGCCCCGAAAGTGTGATTTATATCCCAGGATTGCATGAAAGGCCTATAGACCAGAACTAGGTTGCAAATCTTCCCACATAGCCCTCACAATTTACAGATAAAGAAAGTGACATTTTAGGAATTGAGGAAACATGTAGTGTCCTCATCTAGTTACTGAGTTCATGTTAGAGGAGGTGTCTATTAACCACTTTTGATAGATGGGGAGGGACCCCCCTTCCATATAAAATGTAAATAATTCATTCTCCTAAATTTTCTTGAAAACAGCACTTCAGAGCTTGCAAAGTTCTCTAAAGTCTTTTTTGCTTTTAGAGAGGTACCTTATGATTTACATTTGGTAATTTAAAATAAAGGGATTTTGTCAGATATTTCAGTTTTCCATAAAACCCTCCAGTTACTGGATAAGTTATCCTCCCTTTTTTTTTTTTTTTGGAAAAGAATTGTAATTATTACCATCTATTGTCTCCAATACATACTATACACTTCTTATTCAAAGATAGCATTCTAGCTCCGTCAGTGAAAGCAAAAGATGTAATTGGAGTGGTTCTTACAGGGTGAAAGAGTGTCCAGTCTCTGGGGCCTGTAGACTTTGTCCATGACTTGTATTATCCTAACAAAGCATTTGGGTTTTCTAACATCTCCGAGCTTCATCTCTCCTCATTTATAAAACAGACTGTACCAGTGATACCTGTTTTATGAAAACCCAAGGCAGGTTGGATGAGAAAGTGCTAACCACTTCCTGCTTACAGGCTAGGACATCACAGGCAAATAAACATTTGTTGAAGGAAGCATTTGTGTATTACCTCCCAAGTCCACTTCACTCTCCAGAGACACTCTCTTAAAATTATGCACTAGGGAGATGATGAAAAGCTGTCCCTGAGACTTAATCATAGAAAATATTCCTGACAAAGTATACTTTGGGGTATTTGGTCCAGGAACATAGCCAGTGATTTTTCAAGTGTATACTCCAGCAAAAACAAAGCTTTTGGACAATAGGACATCTTATTACTTTGGCTTTTCATCTACTTTAGATTACTCTCCTTCTACAGATAGTTGCGTTCAACCTGAAAGAGACTGGGGTCTAAAGTCTAAACCCATCATCTTACTGAGGAGGAAACTGAGGTACAAGGGAAACAAAGTGTGTGGTGTATTCATTGATACAACATCAATAGGAATAGAAAAGGGTCTTTTAAAAATTTTTTATTTATTATTTTAGAGAACACATGTGTAGGCAAGCAGGGAAAGGACAGAGGGAGAAGAGAAAGAGAGATAGAATCTCAAGCAGACTCCCAAATTAAGCATGGAGCCCAATGCAATGTGGGGCTCCATCCCCAACCCTAAGATCATGACCTGAGCTGAAATCAAGAGTTGGACACTTAACCTACTGAATCACCCAGGTGCCCCTAGAAAAGGCTTTTGACTCTCTTACTCTCTGTGCTTCTCAACATTTGAGGATTATACTAAGTCAAGGAATAAACTCCTGAGAGAGAAACTTGTCTTGTTTCAGATAGCCCTTCCACCTATGGCCACCCTGAAAAAGCATGAGAAGAGGTAGGGGCTGCTGATGGTGAATGCTTTGTATTTTTCCACAAAGCCAAAGCCACTGCCAATGAGTCTGACAGGTTTGTTTTCCCACTTACACCCTCTCTGTTTATGATAATGGGTGCACTTTGTGTCTGTGTGAAATGGGAAGACACCAAAATAAATAATAATTAACTTATGTTGATATATTTTTTCAGCTTTCCAGTTTCTG
Organism: Spilogale gracilis; assembly: GCA_004023965.1. Taxonomy (NCBI): domain Eukaryota; kingdom Metazoa; phylum Chordata; class Mammalia; order Carnivora; family Mephitidae; genus Spilogale; species Spilogale gracilis. The sequence goes on along the minus strand of PITA01030255.1, from coordinate 8,296 downwards.
CCTATATCTTAGAAACTTCAAATAATTAAGGGATGACATTCATTTGTTTAAAGCCCAACTCAGCTATATTTGTTGGTACACAAATAATTTTAAAAAATTAAACCAGTATGAGTATAATTACTGTCCAAATAAATTATAAATGTTGATATGCTAAACAAATCACCTGCATACTGTCTGACTCACGAAGATACTTAATAAATATGTGTTGAATAATTGAAAGATAAACACTTGCATGGGCAAATAAGTTGACTGTTAATTTTTATATTGGATTATGGAATATGGAGCAGCAAGGAGTCAGGAACACTGGTCCAATCGTGACATCTCACACAGGAGGAACTGGGGCCACAGAGTGGTTGTTTGACTAAGGTGCAGGCAGGTGACAACTCTAAAAATGTTCTTACTTCAAGATGAAATTCCAAACCTCTTGACAAATTGACATAATGTGTACACTGTCAGCTTGCTGGTGTAATAGATTTTCCTCACTCACTTTGCACTAATGACAGTAGCATTCTTTTATTCATGCAATAAACATTTATTGCCTGCTACTATGTGCCAACCTAAATCTAAGCAGTGAACAAAACAGACAAAAATCTCACCTGTAGGGAGCTTACACTCTAGCCAGAGAAGAGCAGGCAAAAGAAAAGAAAGTGAGTAAAAATATATATCAGATGGTAAAAAGTCCTCAAAATAAAGCAGGACAAAAGTAATGGGGACCCACTACCAGGTAAATACTCAAGAAAACTTATATGTCCACACAAAAACTTGTACACACATGTTCTTAACAGTGCTACTCTTAATACTCAAGAAGTGGAAACAACCCAAATATCCATCAACTGATGACTGGAGTAATAAAATGGGATATTATCCAGCAATAAAAGAAATGAGGTACTGAATCATCATACACCATGGACGAACCTTGAAAACCTGACACTAAGAAGCCAGTCACAAAGGACTACATACTGTGCAATTCCATCTGTATGAAAAGTCAGAGTAGACAAATATATGGAGACAGAAAGTAGAATAGTGATTGCCTAGGGCTAGGGAGTTGAGGTGATTGGGATTCATGGCTGAAAGTGAAGAAAATCTTTTGGGGGCAATTAAAATGTTTTAAAAGTCATAGGTGGTTGGATATACAACATTTGAATACACTAAAAGTTACGGAATTATATACTTTAAGTGGATGAAGTGCATGGTGGTGTGAGCTATTTCTCAATAAAGCTATTTAAAAATGATGAAGGTGGGAGCCTGGATGGCTCAGTTGGTTGAGTGACTGCCTTCGGCTCAGGTCATGGTCCCGGAGACCCGGGATCAAGTCCCACACTGGGCTCTCTGCTCGGCGGGAAGCCTGATTCTCCCTCTCTCACTCCCCTTGCTTGTGTTCCCTCTCTGGCTGTGTTTCTCTCTGTCAAATAAATAGAATCTTAAAAAAAGAAAGAAAGAAAGAAAGAAAGAAAGAAAGAAAGAAAGAAAGAAAGAAAGAAAGAAAGAAATGGTATGAGAGCAAACATTCATACTTTAAAAAAAATAAATATAAATAAATAAATAAATAAATAAATAAATAAATAAATGATGAAGGATACTGGGGCAGGAGTGGGCTTCTGCTGTTTTAGGAAAGGTGGGTAAGGAAGGCTGTGGATAATGTGATGTTTGAGCAGAGACCTCCAGGAATTGAGAGAGTGAGCCTGTGGATATCTGGAGGAAGAATATTCCAGTCAGAAGCAAAAGCAAATGCCCTGTGGTGAGTAAAAGATTGAGATGTTAAAGGAACAGCAAGATCATGTGGCTGATGTATGAGCATGGGGGAGATAGTAGAAGAGGAGCTTAGACAGTTAACAGGATAGGGTAGGGACATGTTGGCAGAACTTGGCAGAAGAATTGCAGCTTCTCTCTGAATGAGAGCAACCACTGGAGGCTTTTTATCAGAGGCATGACATAGTTTTTAGACAAATCACTGCTAACCTTGCAGTAGACCAGAAAATTAACTGATTTCAGGGCACCTGGGTGGCCCACTTGGTTAAGCATCTGCCTTCAATTCAGGTCATGATCCCAGGGTCCTGGGATTGAGCCCTGCATCAGGCTCCCTGGGCTTAACATAAATTCAGAACATAAGTGTAACTGGGTATGTGGTCTCCCATACCCAGTCCTGCTGAGAATGTTGCTCGATCTTCTCCTTTGGTACCAGAGGCTGGGGAGGAGCTTGAAGCTCAGAAACCCATTTTGCCTGGTTTTAGAAGGACTTTCTTTAGGAGAGGAGATAGGAATCAGATTAACCAGCAATTGTATTTGACAATAAGAATGCCAAGCCTTGGGGCGCCTGGATGGCTCAGTTGGTTAAGCAACTGCCTTCGGCTCAGGTCATGATCCCGGAGACCTGGGATTGAGTCCCACATCAGGCTCCCTGCTCGGTGGGAAGCCTGCTTCTCCCTCTCTTACTCCCCCTGCTTGTGTTCCCTCTCTGGCTGTGTTTCTCACTGTCAAATAAATAAAATCTTAAAAAAAAAAAAAAAAAGAAAAAAGAATGCCAAGCCTTTAAAAGGATTATCTGATAGAATCCTTGCCTAAATCAAAGGATAGGCTGAAAGAAAATAATATTACTGAGTTCACAGACTTTAGAATCCATTTATCTATCCTTAACTTCCGCTCTCTATGTGCTTTTTACCAAGAAACACTGCGGAATCAATGGGGCCAGAAGGGATGGTGGGAGGAAGGAAGTGATGAGATGCATTTACTGACAACTTATAATTCCTTATGGTTTTTCAGAACTATTTTTTTATATTTTTTCTTCTTCCTCTACATGTTACAGTAAAACTTTTTTTTTTAATGTGCTTATTTGAAATCCTATTTCTGTAGATGAAGTCTAAGGAATAGATTTTTTTTTCCTCTTAAGATTTTTACCTTGCTTAGCTAACTTCACTTTTGACAACCTGCATTTACTTAAATAAAATAAATAATAGAGCTGCTTATAAGATATTTTGACAGAAAGGCTAGTGGTGTGAATCCTAGAGAATTAGTATAGGGGATGAGAATGCCCTTTTGAATTAGTCATTCTCAGTATCTCAGGTGTTGATGGCACTGAACAGAGAAATCAGGCAATGCTGATTTTATAAAGAGCTATGCATGTATTTTTTCTCCAATCCTAAAAATGAGCTCTCCAAAATGTAGCCAGTAAAACCATGCTCACTCTCAGAAAAGCTCTGGGGAACTAAGATGAGTAACCTATTAGAAGGATATTTCTGCACTGAGTGTACTCATTATTTCTGAGGGGATCCAGACATGTTTGGGGAAAGAAGATCTTGTGACTGGTTTTATCATGGTGGCCGAGGGGTTGGATCCAATGCATAAGGGACCAAAGTGAACCGACGAGCTAGAGGCTCACAGAGATAGGCCGAGGAAGTGTAATATTTGAACAGTGAGGGTATAAGATGAATTTAGGGACTAAGTTTTGGAGCCTGGGGAGTGGTCTGATGAGAGGTCAGCTTTAGGCATTTCCCTTCATATCTTTGAGGATATTTGTCTCTCTCCTTACCTCCCTGTTCCTCTTTCCTTCTCTCTCTAGTCCTTTTCTAGCCATCCCATTTGCTCTGTCTCCCTCTACGTGTATTATGATACACACTGAAGGCTATTTTTATTTACTGAGTAAAGTTTTATGTTCATGTGTTTTTCATTGATCCTCTTGCAGGTTGCCTGAGAAAGGAAAACAAAACAAACAAACAAACAAACAAAAAAAACCAAAAAAACCCCCAAAGAACAATAAACAGAATGCTTCCTTTTTAAAAGTGGACAACTTCAGGGGCGCCTGGGTGGCTCAGTGGGTTAAAGCCTCTGCCTTTAGCTCAGGTCATGATCTTGGGGTCTTGGGATGGAGGCCCACATTGGGCTCTCTTCTTAGCAGGGAGCCTGCTTCCCCACCTCTCTTTGCTTGCCTTTCTGCCTGCCTGTGATCTCTCTCTGTGTCAAATAAATAAATAAAATCTTAAAAAAAAAAAGTGGACAACTTCAAAAAAAATTTTTTTTCAGTAAGTGGATTTCTTCTTTTTAGTGGGTCAATGGCTTTTCATAGGAAAAAAACAAACCAAACAAAAACAAAACAAAATAAAACCTTCCCCCATTAATTCCAGAACTACACAAAAGTTTTCAAAAAGTTTCTTTGCGGGGGGTGGGGAGGTACCTGGATGACTCAGTCATTAAGCATCTGCCTTCTGCTCAGGTCATGATTGAGCCCACATTGGGCTCCCTACTCAGAAGGACGCCTGTGTCTCTCTCTCTCTCACTCCCTCTGCTTGTGTTCCCTCTCTATCTGTGTTTCTTTCTGTCAAATAAAATCTTTAAAAAAAAAAAAGTTCCTTTGGTCAAGAAGAAAATTGGTGAATTAGAAAAGTGGAGGGGCATGTCATCCTATTTCTGTATGTTATATAATAGACAGAAATTGATTTTTGATAAGGAAGTAAGCAGCTGCGAATACTGGAGTTCAGCTTTCGTGAGAAATGGTTGCTCTATTTTAGGGTCCTTGCCAAAGCTGAAACAGGTGCTGACTTTTTTTTCTTTTTTTAATTCTCATAGCTCATGGGGGTTTAACTGACTGCAAGGAGGCCCCCACTCAATGGACCTGTGCCCAAATGGGATGTTGTTCAGGCAACACAATATGCTCTAACCAGCTTGATGCTCTAATACAATTCCCAAAGGCCTTCTTGAATAGTTGGCTGGGTGGACTCCCACCCATATTAAAATTAGAATCGCACCTGCCACATACAGCATGTGTTAAGTTTCTGAAAATACTAGAGAAGGAAGATGGCAAAAGTATTCATACCAATGTCCTTAAAGAGACGGTAGCTCTGGGACATTGCGGTGGGGTGCAGGAAGGGAGTAGAAATCATCAATGACTTTGTTTCTCAAGTCTTTGAATGCAGGACTATGCGAACCCTTTGAGACAAATTGTGGTAATACATTTGTTTACACTTCTATTTTAGTTTTGCCAAACTTCTGAGTGCCTATTACTTATTTTTAAAATATTGTGAAATTTTACTGAGAACAGAATGTAATGCAGAAAGTGCAGAGAGGAAGGTGAAAGTGCTAAGTGGGTTTTCAGAGATAACTGAGGACAATTCACAGTCCACCTATGCCACCACAAGATCAAATGCTGATAGAGTCTGTGAGTCACGCCAAGGAGAGACTCCGCCCAAGGGTAATGAAACGGGGCGTGCAGAACTGTGGTAAACTGATGGAGACGCAGATCTGTGAGGCCACTTAGCTCCGCCAGCTATACCTCGGTTCACACGTGGATGGTTCACAGCCACCAGATCTTCTGAGTGTTCAAGAGAAGTCAGAAATCTGGATACTATATAAGATTTCTGAATTTTAAAAACACTGGGGAGGTCGTGGGGCACCTGGGTGGCTCAGCCAGTTGAGCGTCCAACTCTTGGTTTGGTTCAGGTCATGATCTCAGGATCCCGAGATCAAACCCCACATTGGGCTTTGCACTCAGCGGAGAGTCTGCTTGAATTTATCTTCTTCTCTCTCTTCCTAAAATAAGTAAATAAATCTTTAAAATGTTGAGGAGGTCAAACAAAATGCATCCACCAGCTTATGTAGCCCAGGGCTGCTGATTAGTGGCCCCTGCCCTGTACATCTCAGTTCCTCTGTACCATCTGATGCTCACCAAGCTCCCCTTCTGCACCAGTGTGAATCATTGGTTCCAAAGTGGCCTGACTTTGCCCCATCCTGCCAGCTACCCCATGTCTTCTCAGACCCAGAGTATGTCCCTATGCCTCCTTGTTAAGTGTTAGCCTTTACTTTCCCTCCCACTTTCTCTAATGGCCTCTTTGGGCATCCTCAGTTCATTCTTCATTTAGCACATATTTACTGGTGCGTTTTATGGGCTAGGCACCCTTCTGGGCTTGGGGTCATATCAGTGAATAGAATAGGCAAAAAGCTGTATCACCATCAGGGTCACCTTTTAATCTCTCTTCAGCTGCCTTTGCCCTTGAACCCACAGATCTTGAAGGGACTAAAGTTTCACCACATCCCTGACACCTAGGGACTAGATCAGATCTCCAGTGAAATGTCTCTGGTACGTAAATTCTCCCCTGACTGAAATGAGAGCTTTTTTGATAGCAGAGCCCATGATTTCTATTTCTTGGAATCTAACAGCACTCCTCCAAATGATCTGGACCAAAGTGTCTAAAAACATCCACTGTTTGATTGATTGAACTGATTTTTATCATAACTGTTGGAAGGGAGCCTATTAGAGCAGGTGATTGCATCACATCACTGTTTGTTATTGCTTTGTTCATTTTGTGAGGGGGAGAGAGAGCGAGCAGGGGAGTAATGGAGAGAGAGAATCTTAAGCAGGCTCCAGACTGAGTGCAGGGCACAACTTGGGGCTGATTCTTGCAACCCTGAGATTGTGACTTGAGATGAAATCAAGAGTCAGATGCTTAACTGACTGAGCCACCCAACCACCCTTTACTACCACTGTTCTTTAAAAAGGAGATTTATCATTTACTGTCAGGTCATGGGGCTGAGAGCCTCCATTCAACTGCAGCCAGTGACGTCTGAGCCACTCTCCCATGCCCAGACTATGGAGCCAATTAGGCTGATGTTGAGAAGAACCAAGAGGAGAGACGGGAGTTTATAATCAAACCTGAAGCGCCTGGAGCCAAGTTAAGATGAGGTTATCTTCAAGATACAGAGATATGCTCAAGGTTACAAAATTAGCAAGACTGACTGGAAGCCTGAACTCAATCTTCATATTCCTGGCAGAAGATTTGGTCTACCACAACATTGGTCCCTAAATATTTTCATGTGAGATCCAGACTCTGGACAAGGGTTTTGAGCAGAGGAGAGAAAATATATGACTCGCTGCTAGGATGATGCTTGACCATAGCAGATGAGGTGAACAAGGAAGATCGGTCAGGTGGAAAGAGTCAAAAAGAAGAGCTGGAACTCATGAAGGACTCCCCTGCCTCCCTGCCAAGTCCAAGGTGGAGCCATGTTCTGGAGGCATCAGTTTATTTCAGTGTAATTGAGAGAAAGTCAATCTAGGAAAAGAATCTCAGTATCCAGAGGTCATCAGTTAATTCAGAAGCATATTTTGAGAGCCTACTGCATGCAGGACACCAACCTAGTCAATGGATTACAGTGGTGACTTCTGATTGCTCTGAAACCTTCCAATGAAAAAGTCATCTGGATAGTGGTTGATATTTTCAGCTATACATCCCCTCAACCATTCCTCAACAAAGTGATTCAGAGGAGGAACAACCAACAGAAGAAAAACCCAGAGATTGCAACCCCCATGACAGAATTACTGGAAATGAACATAAACAATAAGACAGAAATGGAATTCAGGACAGCAACCATCCAAGCAATGGCTAACGTGGAAAAGAAAAGTAGTCTCAAGATAGAAACTCTAATGACAGAATTGAAAGCCAAGGTTAGACAGGGTATTAATTAGATGCAATCTAATTTAAATATACTAACAGCTAGAGAAAGTGAAGCTGAAGATCGTATTAGTCATTTAGAAGAGAGATGGATCAAGAAGGAGGAGCAAGAGAAGTCTTGGAACAAACAGATAAAAGCCCATGAAAATAGAATTAGGGAAATAAATGATGCCATGAAATGCTTCAATATCAAAATTATTGGAATCCCCGAAGGAGTTGAGAGAGAGAGAAGCCTAGAAGATATAGTTGAACAAATCATGGATGAAAATTTCCCGAATCTGGGGAATGAAACAAATATTCATGTCCTAGAGGCAGAGAGGACACCCCCCAAGATCAGTAAGGTCAGAAAAACTTACAGGTACATAATTGTGAAATTCATGAATCATAAAACCAAGAATATGTCTTAAGAGCAGCTAGGGGGAAGCGATCCTTTACATATAGAGGGAGGACCATCAGAATAATGTCAGACCTATCCACAGAAACCTGGCAAGCCAGAAAGGGATGGAAAGACATATTCAGGAAATTACATGACAAAAATATGCAACCAAGGATAATATACCCAGCAAGGTTGACTTTCAGAATGGAAGGCGACATAAAGAGCTTCTAGATTGGCCAAGGTCTAAAAGATTATACAACCACCAAGCCAGCACTACAAGAAATGCTAAGAGGGGTTCTATAAAAGAGAAACGAACCCAAGAGTGACACAGAACAGACATTTACAGAGGTAGTCTATAGAAACATGAACTTCACAGGCAACATGATGTCAATAAAAACGTATCTATCAATAATCACTCTCAATGTGAATGGCCTAAATACTCCAATAAAAAGACACAGGGCTGCAGTCTAGACAAAACAGCAAG
>PITA01030254.1:0-16769 GCA_004023965.1 Spilogale gracilis | reverse complement strand
CCATGCTTCCTTTTCCCTCTTCTGCCTTTTACTCTTCACTTGGAAAATTCTGGACTAACCCAGTATTTAGATTTCGCTAGAAATGAAACTCATGTTTACAACTCTGAGAAAACCTTGCTGAAGAATTTGGACTTTATTCTGTAGGTATGGGGAGCCACTGAAGATTTTGTAAGCAAGAGTTTTGGTATGATTGATTATCTCTGGAGAGCATGTGAAGGAAGAATTGAAAATGAAGACAGTGCTGAGGCGGAAAGCCTAGGTAGGCAGGAAACCAGTGTGCCAATCTAGGCCAGAGGGGATGAACTGGAATAGTGGTAGGAAAATGAAGAGAATGACAGGCACTTCCAGGAGGTTTAAATTCCATGAGGTTTGCAGAGTTGAGAGGGTTAGTGGGAGGTTTCTGACTTCCTTGCTGGGGTGCATTGGTAGCGTTAATTGTAATAGGGAACATAAAGCAGTTTTGAGGGAAGGCAATGAATTTTGTTTTGGACATGCTTAATTTGAGGTGTTTTTCAGCTATCACTGTGGTTTGCTGGAAATTTCGGTCTGAAAATTGGGAGAGAGGTTGGAACTGAATACATACATTTCAGGGGAACCTGGGTGGCTCAGTTGGTTGAGTGACTGCCTTTGGCTCAGGTCATGATCCTGGAGTCTGAGGATCGAGTCCCACGACGGGTTCCTTGCTCAGTAGGGATCCTGCTGCTTGATCTCACCCTCTCTGTTCTCATGCTCTCTTACTCTCTCAAGTAAATAAATAAAATCTTAAGAAAAATGAATACATAAATTTGAGGGTCAACAGAGAATATAACAGGGATATTTGAAAACTTAGTATAGGATGGTAATATTGAAAGAAGAGAAGAAAAGGTCTATGGACTAGAAGGAACATCATTATTTGAAGGGTAAGAGACACTGAGAAAGAGAAGTTGAAGGAATGGGACAAGAGTAAGAACAGAATAATATTATAATACAGACCAAGGGAAGTAGGGTTTCAAGATGGGAGGGGATGACTGTCACTGTCAAGTGCTACAAAGCTCAAGTAGAATGACGATTAGAAAGAAGCCACTGAATTTAGCAATTAGGAGATCACTTATTTCTTCTAAAAAACACTTTGAATTGTGCAGTGGTGGAAATTAGAGCAATAGATCATGATGGATCGAGGAACAAATAGGAGGTGGTGAGTAAAATTACTCTTTTAGCAAGTGTGGTTGTGAAAGAGAGCTGATGGTAACATCTTTATTGAGAGTATATTCTATGTCAGGTACTGTAAAGATGCTTTATAGATCACAACAGCCTTGTGTTGTAGGTATCAATATTCCCCTGTATAATTGGGAAGACTGTAGACAAGAATTTGAACTTTCCACTGTGGCACATGTGAGGGTTTTTCTTTGTTTATTTGTTTTTTAAGTATGGGTGAAACAGTTTTGTAGCTTGAGGGGAAAATTTACCTAGGAAATATCTTGGGCATTTCATTATTTTATTTGTTTTTAAGATTTAATTAATTAATTAATTTGAGAATGAGAGATATAGCAAGAGAGAGCATGAGCAGGGACCCAGGGTATTTCATTTTTTGATGCTAAAATGCTAGAAATGAAGATGGATAATGGTATAGTGGAAGGAAAAGAAAGTGGGGGAATTTGACAGATGGTTGTTTTTTTTTTAAAGATTTTAATTTATTTATTGACAGAGAGAAACATAGCCAGAGAGGGCACACAAGCAGAGGGGGTGAGAGAGGGAGAAGCAGGCTTCCTGCCGAGCAGGGAGCCTGATGTGGGGCTCGATCCTGGATCTCCAGGATCATGACCTGAGCCGAAGACAGTTGCTTAATCAACTGAGCCACCCAGGCACCCCTCTTTTCTTTTTTTAAAATATTTTATTTATTTGACAGAGAGAAACACAGCCAGAGGAGGAACACAAGCAGGGGAAGTGAGAGAGGGAGAAGCAGGCCTCCTGCCGAGCACGGAGCCCGATGTGGGACCCGATCCCGGGCCTCCGGGATCATGATCTGAGCTGAAGGCAGTCGCTCAATCACCCAGGTGCCCCACCCCTCTTTTCTTTTTATCTTTTTTGATTTTATTTATTTATTTGACAGAGCTAGACACAGCAAGAGAGGGAATACAAGCAGAGGGAGTGGGAGAAGGAGAAGCAGGCTTCCTGCTGAGCAGGGAGCAGGATGCGGGGTTCAGTCCTGGGACTGTGGGATCATGACCTGAGCCTAAGGTACAGATGGTCTTACTTTCTTGATGTGATTAATTATCTGTAGAGAAGTCAGTTATTTCTGGAGACTGAGGAGCTATAGTGAATATTAGGGCCGTGGAAATCTTCAATGAAAGATGAAAATAGATTAAGGATCAAAAAGATTGCTGACCACATTGAGGGCTCAGTAAAAGTTAGATATATTTGTAACGGGGCCCAGTAGTATGGATTTTATATTATCCCCAGCAGCTTAAGAGTGGGAGTGCAGAGGGGCATCTGGGTGGCTCAGTCGTTAAGAGTTTGCCTTCAGCTAGGGTCATGATCCTGGGGTTCTGGGGTTGAGCCCCGCATTTGGCACCTTGCTTGGCGAGAAGCCTGCTTCTCCCTCTCCGGCTTTCCTTGCTTGTGTTTCTTCTTTGGTTATCTCTCTCTCTGTCAAATAAATAAATAAAAAATTTTTTTGAGAAAAAAAAAAAAGGAGTGGGAGTGCAGAAGAGATAAGGTTGGTTGATCTGGAATTGGAACATATAAAAAGGGAAGATAAGATGGAGAGTGACTTTATCCTGCTAGTGATATTGTGGGAGTTATGATGTAGTCTGAGAGTGGACTGAGCTTGTATTTTAAGAAGTAAAACCTTCAGAGGGGTTAGTGTACTTGGAGAATAAGGAAACAATCAGAAATGTGGTTGAAGACCAGGTTCTTTAAGAAATACAGAATGGGAAGGGTGCCTTGCTGGCTCAGTTAGAGGAGTAGTATGTGACTCTTAGGGTTGTAATTTCGAGCCCCCCAATTGGTATAGAGATTACTAAAAATGTATATAATAATAAAGAAATACAGAATGGGACAGCTGAAAAGTTCATTATTTCAAGACAAAAAAAAAAAAAAACCAAAAACAGGGTATCGGTAGATTAAGCATTTGCCTTTGGCTCATGATCCCAGGGTCCTGGGATTGAGCCCTGCATCTAGCTCCCTGCTCAGCAGGGAGCGAGCTCTCCCTCTCCCTCAGCAGCTCCCCGTGCTTGTGTTCTCTCTCTGTCAGATAAATAAATAAAATCTTAAACAAACAAACAAACAAAAAAGCGGAAAAAAAACTCCAGGATATAACTGTTATAGTGCTGTTGAAGGGTAGTGGAAGTATAGGTTATTGTAGTGGGACGTTGTGGCGCTATGAAGTATGTTGAATATGTCATTGGTATGGATGTCATAATTGCCTAGTTTGATAGCAGGAAATAGAACAGAGGAGATACTGGGTTCTATAGGTGAGGCTGCTCAGAACTTAGGAACCTAGGTAAAACCTTCAGGTTCCTTGTTACTTGTTAGAAAGTAGTACTGGGGGATACCTGGGTGGCTCAGTCGGTTAGGCACCTGCCTCCGGCTCAGATCATGATCCCAGAGTCCTGGGATCAAGTCCTGCATTGGACCCCTTGCTCAGCAGAGAGCCTGCTGCTCCCCCTGCTTGTGCTCTCTCACACTCTTGCTCTCTGACAAATAAATACATAAAATATTAAAAAAAAAAAAAATAAAGTACGTCTAGGTGATACAGATGTTTGTGTGAATTAATGTCAAGTTTCTGTGCCCTGGATCTATGGTATCTTATTCTCTCATACAGATATATATTTGGGATGGTCTCAGACAAAAATCTTTTGAGATTTGGTATATGGCAGGCCTATTTTAATTCTGTTTAAAAGTGTATATATGTTGGGGGACGCCTGGGTGGCTCAGTTGGTTAAGCAACTGCCTTCGGCTCAGGTCATGATCCCGGAGACCCGGGATCGAGTCCCACATTGGGCTTCCTGCTCAGCGGGAAGCCTGCTTCTCCCTCTCTCACTCCCCCTGCTTGTGTTCCCTCTCTGGTTGTGTTTCTCTCTGTCAAATAAATAAAATCTTAAAAAAAAAAAAGTGTATATATGTTGGGAGACTAAGCTAAGGACTCTCTACCCCAGAATCTCCAATAATATTTTGTGCTTGTGTTAATTTTTTTTATTAAAGATTTTATTGATTGATTTATCAAAGAGAGCACACATATAATAAGGGGTGAGGCAGTGGCAGGGAGAGGGAGAAGCAGGCTACCTGCTGAGCAAGGAGCCTGATGTGGAACTCGATCCCAGAACCCTGGGCTCATGACCTGAATGGAAGGGAGAGGCTTAACCAACTGAGCATCCACACATCCCTGTGCTTATGTTAATTGTAAAAGGAAAATTACATACTTACATGTACTCATTCCTTGACTTACGTAGAGTAGAAAGCTGTCTTGATTTAATTTCTTTTTCCTTATGTGGAAGTATTTATAGATATATTCTTAGTGTTGTACACTTCATTGTTCAGCAAAATGAACATTGTGTAGGAATTTGAAATCTATGATAAGGGCCTTTGTGAGAATTTCATCTTCTTCCAGTAAATGAAGCCCAATTATTACAATGTGTAGTGTGGGTGATGCTGAATGTTTTGGACCAACAGTGGGTATTGTACTATTTTCCAAGTCATCATATGGAGATGACTTCAATGTGTCTCACTAGTATTGTTTTTGCTGAGCACTAGTGGGTAGTTATTTCAGTTAGAGGCCTACTTGTGATAATTAAAAAAAGAAAAAAAAATTTTTTTAAAAAAGATTTTATTGGGATGCCTGGGTGGCTCAGTTGGTTGGGCGACTGCCTTCCGCTCAGGTCATGATCCCGGAGACCCGGGATCGAGCCCCGCATCGGGCTCCCTGCTTGGCAGGAAGCCTGCATCTCCCTCTCTCACTCCCCCTGCTTGTGTTCCCTCTCTCGCTGTGTTTCTCTCTGTCACGTAAATAAATAAAATCTTTAAAAAATAAAAAAAACAAAACAAAAAACAGGAATGCATTTTTGCTGAAGGTAATTTTGTCCTAATGAGATGGTTGTATTATGTATTACAAATATTTTCCCATTTTGATATTTGTCTTCTGACTTATTTTTTTTTTCCCCATGAAAAACTTTTAGATTTAGGTTTATTTTTTTAAAAGATTTTATTTATTTATTTACTTATTAGAGTGAGAATGAGAAAGAGAGAGCATGACGGGGGATGGTCAGGGGGAGAAGCTGACTCCCTGCTAAGTAGGGAGCCTGACGCAGGACTCAATCCCAGGACTCTGGGGTCATGACCTGAGCCAAAGGCAGTCACTGCACCAACTGAGCCACCCAGGTGCCTGATTTAGGTGTATTTTTATGCAGACAAATTTTTCTTTTTTATGTAGACAAATTTCTTAATCTTTTCTTTTATGGCTTTTGAATTTTGAGTCATAGTTAGAAAGGCCTTCTGCATTTTAATCCTCCACTTATTATCTATCCAGTGGGAACAAAAAGCAGAATTATTTTGAAGGTCAAAGTAGTTTGTGAACTATAAATTGTAAGTCATTATACATATGAAAATGGTGTTATTTAGTCATTTGTCTTCTGTATAAATTGTATAGAGGCTGTCATCTCTGCGTTAAGTTGAAAACAGTGACATAATTCTTTCCCTGCAGTGTTGAAAACTGGTGGTATTGTTATTGTGATCAGTGTTTTCCTTGGAAAATTTGCATGGGATCTTTTTCAAAAGTAGGCACTGTGGAAATCCTAAAGTATTTTTGCATACTTTGGTTTTATTCTTTGTATGAGAATTCTTTTTTTTTTAAGTTAAGTTTTATTTTCTAAACTTTTTAAAAAGATCTTACTTATTTGAGAGAGAGAGAAAACACAAGCTGGGGGAGAGAGAGAGGAAGAGGGAGAAGCAGACTCCCCCTCACTGAGCAGGGAGCCTGGTTTGGAACCCAGTCCGGGACTCCAGGATCATGACCTAAACTGAAGGCAGTTCCTCAACCAACTGAACCATCCAGGCCCCCCTATATTACAATTCTATAATTAGAATTAAATTATAATTATAATTAAAAGTTCTCAAAAATTGTTTTGCTTTCACATTAGCTATGATTCACAATTTAATACATTATTTACTGTGGGTATTGTATTTCTGCTGACTGGTAGGAATTTGTAATTTGGGAGGACACCTCACGTATGTGTATGTGTGTGATTATAAAATTAATGCATTTCATTAATGTGGAATATGAAAATAGAGGTGATTTTAAAGGAAAAGATAAAAAATGAAAGTTAATGGCCAATTTTAACATTTTGGATGTATCTCTCAGAATTATTATTATTATTTTTTAAGATTTTATTTATTTGACAGAGAGAAACATAGCCAGAGAGGGAACACAAGCAGAGGGAGTGAGAAAGGGAGAAGCAGGCTTCCCGCTGAGCAGGGAGCCCGATGTGGGGCTTGATCCTGGGTGTCCGGGATCATGACCTGAGCCGAAGGCAGTCGCTTCACCAACTGAGCCACCCAGGCGCCCCACTCTGAGAATTCTTTTTGCGCTTTTTATGTATATGTCTGTATTGTCATCACCAATGCTCTAGGGCTTGGCATAGTGCCTGGTCCCTAGGAAGTACTAAATTAATGTTTGTTGGCTGAATGAAAAAAATGAATATGCTTTTACATAGAAAGTATGGAATCAGAATGGCCTATTTATTTTCTTATTTTCTCTACTGTAAATTTTGAGTCATATAGTAGTATTGAAATTTGTATGCCACAGTTCATTTGGAGGTAAGTTTGAATCTAAGCTGTTATGGAGTTCATAGTCCAGTGAAAGACAGATAAACAATTGAAATACTGTGTAATTACTGTAACAGCAGAGATTTGTGCAATGCATTATCAAAGCACACACAAAAAAAGGAGATTAAGGGGTCAGAGGACACTTCCCATGTGAGATGATTACTGAGAGAGCTATGTAGAAAAGGTCAGGAAGAACATACCAGAGAGAAAGAATATTACCTCTATAGGCATTAAAATGTGAGCAAGTAGTTCTCTATGTCTGGAGTAGATTTTGTTTGTGGAAAGGAGTAGAGAGAGATGAGGGTTGAGGCCAAATAAGAAAGAGCCTTTGTATCACACACAAAGCGTTCTCAAAAGTTTACTCTTGTTGGAGAATAGATTGAAACAGGTGCAAGAATGGAGATAGAAAGATCAAGAAGACATTAATTGAGTATAACAGCTAGAATGAGGTGAATATTACTCCAGCTGATATAGGAAGGGAAAGCTATACTTGAAATGTGGGTTAAGTCTAGGATATGATTAGGCCAGTTTTAGTAGCGCATGGTCTTTAAAAGCCAGACTAAGGGGGCACCTGGGTGGCTCAGTCAGTTAGGTGTCTGCCTTTGGCTCAGGTCATGATCTCAGGGTCCTGGAATGAAATCCCCCCATTGGGCTCTGTGCTCAGCGGGTAGTCTGCTTCTCCCTCTGCCCTTTCCCCCACTCATTCTCTCTCTCTGTCTCTCACTCTCTCTCACTGTCTGTCCCTCTCAAAAAATTGACTGAATAAGGGGCGCCTGGGTGGCTCAGTTGGTTAAGCGACTGCCTTTGGCTCAGGTCATGATCCCGGAGACTTGGGATCGAGTCCCACATCAGGCTCCCTGCTCCGCGGGAAGCCTGCTTCTCCCTCTCTCACTCCCCTTGCTTGTGTTCCCTCTCTGGCTGTGTTTCTCTCTGTCAAATAAGTAAACTATTAAAAAAAAAAAAAAAGGAATGTGTCTTATAATCACTTCCTCCACCAAGATGACAGTTTAGTGTATATATTCCTTGAAATTGTTTTCTAAGCATATACTCATATAATTCTCATAATAACTCAGTGAGATATAGTTAATATTTATCTCTATAGATAAAAGGATATAATGTTCATTGTTACACTAAAAAAAAATCCCACTATTAACTCTATTTTGCAACTTGCTGCTATCACTTAACAGTGAAACATGGACATCTTTCCATGTTACTATGCACAGATTTGACCTCGTTCTTTTAATGATTATATAATATTAAATTATGTGGATATACTCTTAATTTATGTAACCTATCCCTATTGATGGACATTTGGATTGCCTCTAGTTTTATCTGTTACTGATAATGATGGTGTGTAAATGAATATTCTTTTATTTATATCTTTGTGGTTATTGTAGCTGTCATTTTTAATGGCTATAAAATATTACTTTTAGTAGAAATAATACATTAGAGAAAGAAACAAGGTTTAATAAAAATATTTGGGGGGAATTGGGGCGCCTGGGTGGCTCAGTTGGTTAAGCGACTGCCTTCGGCTCAGGTCATGATCCTGGAGACCCGGGATTGAACCCTACATTGGGCTTTCTGTTTCAGCGGGAAGCCTGCTTCTCCCTCTCTCAGTCCCTTTGCTTGTGTTCCCTCTCTAGCTGTGTTTCTCTCTGTCAAATAAATAAATTTAAAAAAATATTTTTTTTTTAAAGATTTTTTATTTATTTGACAGAGAGGGAACACAAGCAGGGGGAGTGAGAGAGGGAGAAGCAGGCTTCCCGCCGAGCAGGGAGCCGGATGCGGGACTCTATCCCAGGTCTCCGGGATCATGACCTGAGCCGAACGCAGTCGCTTAACCAACTGAGCCACCGAGGTGCCCCCCCAAAAAAATCTTAAAAAAAATATTTTTGAAGAATATATATATGTATATATATATATTTAAACATTTAATTTATTTGAGACAGAGACAGAGAATGAGAAAGAGAGAGGGAGAGAACGAGAGGGGGATGGTCAGAGGGAGAAACAAACCCCTGGCCAAGCAGGGAGCCCGGTGTAGGACTGGATCCCAGGATTCCAGGATCATGACCTGAGCCAAAGGCAGTTACTTAACCAACTGAGCCACCCAGGCGCCCTGGGAATGAATATATATATATATATATATATATATTTTTTTTTTTTTTTTAAATTTTTATTTATTTGACAGAGAGAAACACAGCCAGAGAGGGAACACAAGCAGGGGGAATGAGAGAGGGAGAAGCAGGCTTCCCGCGGAGCAGGAGGCCCGATGTGGGACTCGATCCCGGGTCTCCAGCCTGGGATCATGACCCGAGCCGAAGGCAGTCGCTTAACCAACTGATCCACCCAGGCGCCAGGCGCCCCTTTATTTTTAATATATATTTTATTTATTTGACAGAGAGAGAAAGAGAGAGCATGAACAGTGGGAGGGGCAGAGGCAGAGGGAGAACCAGATTCCCCACTGAGCAGGGAACCCAACATGGGGCTCAGTCCCAGGACCACAGGGTCATGATCTGAGCAGAAGGCAGATGCACAACCAAGCTACCCAGGTGCCTGGGAATGTATTTTGATAATGCTTAATGTTGTTGTTATTCTTATTTTTTGAAGATTTTATTCATTTGTCTGACAGAGAGAGATAGCGAGAGTAGGAACACAAGTAGGGGGAGCAAGAGAGGGAGAAGCGGACTCACCACCGAGCAGGGAGCCCAATGTGGGCCTTGATCCCAGGACTCTGGGATCATGTCCCGAGCTGAAGGCAGATGCTTAATGACTGAGCCACCCAGGTGTCCCAATGTTATTATTTCTTTTAAAGATTTTATTTATTTGACAGAGACAGCAAGAGAGGGAACACAAGCAGGGGGACTGGGAGAGAAGCAGGCTTCCTGCTGAGCAGGGAGCCTGATGTGGGCTTGATCTCAGAACCCTGAGATCATGACCTGAGCTGAAGGCAGATACTTGACTGGGCTGCCCAGACTACCCAATACTTAATGTTATTAATTTTGTTTTCCCTTTTTATCAGATTCCTTCTTTGACCTTTGTATTGTAAACTACAGAATAGCCTACCCTAGCCCAAGAATTCCCTTCCTCTTTCCTCTTGATTGCTTTCTTTCCCACAGTCTCTGAAGTAGTCTTCTAACTCACTTTATCAGAAGAGATGAGTTGGGACAACTGGGTGGCTCAGCCGGTTAAGTGTCTCCCTTCAGCTCAGGTCATGATCCCAGGGTCCTGGAATTGAGTCCTCCCTTGGGCTCCTTGCTCAGCAGGGAGTCTGCTTTTCCCTCTGCCTGCTGCTCTCCCTGTTTGTTCTCTCTCTCTGACAAATAAATCAATAACATCTTAAAAAAATTTTTTTTAAATAAAATCTTTAAAAAAAGGGGGAGGGAATTCTGGGTGACACATTCGTTAAGCATCTGCCTTCAGCTCTGCTCATGATCCCAGGGTCCTTGGATCGAGCCCTGAGGTCCTGCTTCTCTCTCACCCCCCTCCCCCTGCTTGTGTTCCCTCTCTGGCTGTCCTTGTCAAATAAATAAATAAAATATTAAAAAAAAAAAGAGTTGCCTATTTGACCTAAGTGGTCATGTCAGGTTTCTTAAAATAGGAACCCCGCCCAAAAAAGAAAATTTATCAAAAGAGATTTTATCCTGGAAATTCACACATCCCCCTAGTACTTTAGCATTTCAGCTTATTTGAATGGGGTTTAATACCAGTCTACCTTGTGTCAAGTTTCATATTCCAGCTTACAAAGTTATAGATACATTTAGTATGCTTAGAAGATCAGAAACTATGTTCTTTATATCCAGATTATGGGAAATGACAGTCCTATTCAATTTTGTCCTAGTTAGATTATATATTTAATATTGTGTACATTTTTTTGCTATTGTGTTCTAGCAGGGCTTTGACAGTTTGGATGGCAATTAAAACTAAAAAGGTAACCAGGGAGATCTTGATTCCATGTTCCATGGGAAACCTGAAAGACTTTGTTTTTGTTTTTTTAAGATTACTTATTTATTATTTGACAGAAAGAAACACAGTGAGAGAGGGAACACAAGCAGGGGGAGTGAGAGAGGGAGAAGCAGGCTTCCCACCAAGCAGGAAGCCCGATGTGGGACCCGATCCCGGGTCTCCGGGATCATGACCTGAGCCGAAGACAGTTGCTTAACCAACTGAACCACCCTGGCACCCCACCTGAAAGACTTTGTGTATTTGCCCTGGGGAAGACTTGGTTAACTGAAAAGCTTATCATAAAGGAGAAAAAAATAGTCTTTATTTGTTGTATACTTGCAGCATTCAGAACTAGGATTAAGGGTAGAACAGGAAAGGGAGAGGAAAGGGAATTCACATTTATTTTTTATTTTTTTTAAAAGATTTTATTTATTTATTTGACAGAGAGAGAGATCACAAGTAGGCAGAGAGGCAGGCAGAGAGAGAGGAGGAAGCAGGCTCCCGGCTGAGCAGAGAGCCCGATGTGGGCCTCTATCCCAGGACCCTGAGATCATGACCTGAGCCGAAGGCAGAGGCTTTAACCCACTGAGCCACCCAGGTGCCCAGAATTCACAATTATTAAATGCTTACTGTGTGACAGGCACCTTGCTTGGTACTTCATACATACATTTTTTATCCTTTAACTCTTTTTAGTATGTTCTCATTTAATTATCATAATAACTAAATGAGATATAGTTAATATCTCTAGCTTATAGATAAGGGCAGAATTTAAGTAACATGTCTAAGATCATTAAACTACTAATTTGAATCAGAATTTTTAAAACTTGTGATGTTTATGGGGCACCTGGGTGGCTCAGTTGGTGAGTGTCAGCCTTCGGCTCAGGCCATGATCCCGGAGTCCCGTGAAAGAGCCCTGCATCCCGCTGCCTGCTCAGCGGGAGGCCTGCTTCACTTTCTCTCACTCCTCCTGCTTGTGTTCCCTCTCTAGCTGTGTTTCTCTCTGTCAGATAAACAAGTAAATAAATCTTTAAAAACAAAACAACAAAACAACAAAAAAACTTGTGCTGTTTATTTTAGTCACACACATATATTTTAAATATATAATAATATATTAGAAAAATCACTTTTTTTCTGCTCATTTCCTGAAATTTTATGCCTTCACATGATTTTTCAACTTCAGTATCTTTGCCATCGCTACACCGTTTTTGAATTATCTAGCACCGTTCACCATTATCTGCTATTCCATCTAAACCATTTGAGATATAGCAGGTTTTTTTTAAAAGATTTTATTTATTTATTTGACAGATAGAGACAGAGCGAAAGAAGGAACACAAACAGGGGGAGTGGGAGAGGGTGAAGCAGGTCCCCCACCAAACAGGGAGCCTGATGCAGGGTTCCATCCTAGGACCCTTTTATCAGATTCCTTCTTTGACCATGATCTGAGCTGAAGGCACATGCCTAATAACTGAGCCACCCATGTGCCCTGAGATATAGCAGTTTTTGAACATATAATATATGTATATATAACATATATATATAACATATATATATATTGCTTTATTAGAAATTTTATTTCAGGCAATATATCCTCATTCACACAGTATAAGAGCAGTTGCTTTTTACATTTATAGTTTGATATTTGTTGTGCCTATACTATACAGGCATGCTTTGGAGATATTGTAGGTTTATTCCACTCATAATAAAATGAATATTGTAATAAAGTGAGCAAAATGCATTTTTTTTGGTTTCCCAGTATATATACAATTTATGTTTACACTATACTGTAGTCTGTTAAGTGTACAGTGGTATTATGTCTAAAAAAATGAACACACCTTAATTAAAAAAATATATGAACCCTGAATAACATGAGGTTGGGGTGCTGACCTTCTATGTGGTTGAAAATCTGCATTTAAGTTAACTACAACTAGCCTTTGTTGACTGGAAGCCTTACCAATAATATAAAGGGTTGATTAACACATATTTTGTATGTATATATGTTATGTACTGTATTTTTTTAAAAAAAGATTTTATTTATTTACTTGAGACAGAGTGTGAGAGAGCACACAGAGGGAGAGGGAAACCGATGTGGGGGCTCAATCCCCAGACTCTGGGATCGTGATCCAAGCTGAAGGCAGGTGCTCAACCCACTGAGCCACCCAGGAACCCCCTGAATTCCATGAGAGAGAGAGAGAGCAAGCATAAGCCGGGGGTTGGAGAACAAAGGGAGAGGGAGAATCAGACTCCTGTTGAGCAGGGAGCTGGATCCCAAGACCCTGCGGTCATGACCTGAGCTGAAGGCAGATACTTAATGGACTGAGTGACCCATGTACCCCCTTTAAGAAATATTTTATTTTTACTTATTTATTTATTTTAAAGCTTTAACTTATTTCAGAGAGAACACAGGAGAGAGAGAGATTGAGAGCATGCGTATAAGGATGGGCAGAGAGGGAGGGAAAAGTGGGAAGGTTGCTGCAAGGGTTGATCTCAGGACTCTGAAGATCGTGACCTGAGCTAAAGGCAGTTGCTCAACTTACTGAGCTTCCCAGGCACCCCTTCAGGCTCCACTTCTAATTCTAGTTTTCTTATAATTTCCACCCTATCTGCAGTTATATCCTCCATCTGACGTCTTGAATCCTTCAGGGTTATCCATGAGGGTTAGAATCAACTTCTTTCAGTTATTGTGGTTTTAACCTCTTCCCATGAATCACAAATGTTCTTATTGGCATCTAGAATGGGGAATCCTTTCTAGAAGATTTTCAATTTACTTTGTCCAGATCCATCAGAGGAATCACTTCCTATAGCAGCTGTACCTTTATGAAATGTGGTTCTTTTTTAAATTTAATTTATTTTTTTATTTTTTATTTTTTTTAAAGTTTTTTTTTTAAAAATTTATTTGACAGAGAGAAACACAGCGAGAGAGGGAACACAAGCAGGGGGAGTGAGAGAGGGAGAAGCAGGCTTCCCGCCGAGCAGGGAGCCCGATGTGGGGCTTGATCCCGGGTCTCCGGGATCATGACCTGAGCCGACGGCAGTCGCTCAACCAACTGAGCCACCCAGGCGCCCATATTTTTTTATTTTTTAAAAGATTTTATTTATCTGACAGAGAGAAACACAGTGAGAGAGGGAACAGAAGCAGGGGGAATGAGAGAGGGAGAAGCAGGCTTCTTGCTGGGCAGGGGAATCCATCCCGGGAGTCCAGGATCATGACCTGAGCCGAAGGTAGACGCTTAACAATCGAGCCACCCAGGCACCCCTGAAATGTTCTTAATAATAAGACTTGAAAGTCGGGGCACCTGGGTGGCTCAGTTGGTTAAGCAACTGCCTTCGGCTCAGGTCATGATCCCGGAGACCCAGGATCGAGTCCCACATTGGGCTCCCTGATCGGCAGGAAGCCTGCTTCTCCCTTTCTTACTCCCCCTGCTTGTGTTCCCTCTCTGGCTGTGTTTCTCTCTGTCAAATAAATAAAATATTAAAAAAAAAGACTTGAAAGTCAAAATTAACTGTCCACATTTCAGAATTGTGTCTCCTGAAATAGAGAGGCCTAAGGAGAGGGAGAGAGAAGTGGGAAAAGCTGGTTGGTGGAGCAGTTAGAACACACAACATTCAATTAAGTTCTTCATCTTAAATGGTACAGTTTGTCGTGTTCCCAAACAATTAGTCACATCAAAGATCACAGACCACTGTAATAAATATAATAATGAAGAAGTTTGGGGCGCCTGGGTGGCTCAGTTGGTTAAGCAACTGCCTTTGGCTCAGGTCATGATCCCAGAGACCCGGGATCGAGCCCCGCATTGGGCTCCCTGCTCGGCGGGAAGCCTGCTTCTCCCTCTCTTACTCCCCCTGCTTGTGTTCCCTCTCTGTCAAATAAATAAAATCTTTAAAAAAAAATGAAGAAGTTTGCAGTATTATGAGAATTACCAAAATGTGACAGAGAGATGAAGGGGGGAAATGCTGTTGGAAAAATGGTGCCAATAGAGTTAATCAATGCAGGAGTGCCACAAACTTCAATTTTGGGGGGAAAAAGGCAATATCTGTGAAGCACAATAACGTGAACCACAGTAAAATAAGCTATATTCATTTGCTGGATTTTTTTAAAAAG
Source organism: Spilogale gracilis (assembly GCA_004023965.1). Taxonomy (NCBI): domain Eukaryota; kingdom Metazoa; phylum Chordata; class Mammalia; order Carnivora; family Mephitidae; genus Spilogale; species Spilogale gracilis. Next base: position 1,930 of record PITA01030254.1, on the reverse strand, counting down.
ATTTTATTTATTTATTTGAAAGAGACAGAGGAGTGCACAGAAGGGGACAGTGAGAGGGACAAGCAGACTCTCCACGAGCAGAGAGCCTGATGGGGGACTCAATCCCAGGACCCCAAGATCATGACCTGAGCCAAAGGCAGACGCTTAACTGACTGAGTCACCAGGCATCCCTGGACTTCTTATTGAAAAAATATTTATCTTTTGTTTGTGAAGGCTTTTTGTTTTTGTTATTATGAGAAAAATGTAAGACCCATTTATCCATCTCCCATATATAACTTTTAACATTTTGTAAAGTTTGCTACATCTACTTTTTCTGATATATTTTAATGCAAATACAAATATGCTATTTCACCTCTATTTCTCCCAAAATAAATCATATAATCTTTGGGGTTTTTAAAAGGTTTTTATTTATTTATTTATTTGACAGGGAGAGACATAGCGAGAGAGGGAACACAAGCAAACAGAGTGGGAAAGGGAAAAGCAGTCTTCCTGTTGAGCAAGGAGGCCAATGTGGGGCTGGATCCCAGGACTCTGGGATCATGACTTGAGCTGAAGGCAGACACTTAACGACTGAGCCATCCAGGCACCCCAAGTCTTATATAATCTTAATGTCATCATCACACTTAAACAAAATCAGTAATAATTTTCTACTATCATCAGGGTGCCTGGCTGGCTCAGTTGGAAGACCAAGTGATTCTTGATTTTAGGATGGTGAGTTTGACTCCCACATTGGTTGTAGAGATTACTAAAAAGAATAAATAAAAAAACAATTTTCTGGGCGCCTGGGTGGCTCATTTGGTTAAGCATTTGCCTTCAGCTCAGGTCATGATCCTGGGGTCCTGGAATTGAGCCCTGTATCAGGCTTCCTGCTCAGAGGGGAGTCTGCTTACTTCTCTACCTCTGCCACTCCCCCCTGCCATCTTCTCTCTCTCAAATAAATAAATAAAATCTTAAAAAATTTTTTTTCTTTTTTTTTTAAGATTTTATTTATTTATTTGACAGAGAGAAACACAGCTAGAGAGAGAACACAGCAGAGGGACTGAGAGAGGGAGAAGCAGGTTTCCCACCGAGCAGGAAGCCCAATGTAGGGCTCGATCCCGGGTCTCCAGGGTCATGACCTGAGCCGAAGGCAGTTGCCCAACCAACTGAGCCACCCAGGTGCCCCTAATTTTCTACCAATAGTAGTCCTTATTAAAATTTCTACCGTTGTCTTTTATACCTAGTTTGTTCAGATCAGGATTTAATCAAGTGTCATTATTGTATTTAGTCATTATAACTTTTTTTTTTGAGAGATAGAGCTTGCACAGGAGCAAGGGGGAGGGATAAGTGGAGAGTGGGGCAGAGAGAATCTTAAGCAGGCTCCATACCCAGCACAGGGCTCTATCCCAGGACCTTGAGGTCATGACCTGAGCTGAAATCGAGAGTTGGCTGTTCACCTATCTGAGTTACCCAGGCGTCCCAGCCATTATAACTCTTAGTTCCAGAATCTGAATAGAACACTATGCTTTCCCCTTAGCTTTGCTTTTCCTTTTCCCTTCCTCCTGCCTCCCTCCCTTCCTTTCTTCTTTCCTCTTTCTTTCAAGATTTTATTTATTTATTTACTGGAGAGAGAGAGAGAGCGAAAGCGCACGCATGCGAGACCGAGTGCACAAACAGGGACAGGGAAAGTGTCCTAGAGAGAGAAGCAGACTCCCTGCTGAGTAGGAAGCCTGATGTGGGACTGGATCCCAGGACCCTGGGATCATGACCTGAACCAAAGGCAGATTCTTTTTTTTAAAAGATTATTTATTTGGGGCGCCTGGGTGGCTCAGTTGGTTAAGCGACTGCCTTCGGCTCAGGTCATGATCCCGGAGACCCGGGATCGAGTCCCACATCGGGCTCCCTGCTCGGCAGGAAGCCTGCTTCTCCCTCTCTCACTCCCCCTGCTTGT
>PITA01030253.1:0-16771 GCA_004023965.1 Spilogale gracilis | reverse complement strand
TGTTTAACAGAGGAAAAGATTAGCTGAGTCTTGGAAGAAAAAGCAGAATTTAGATAGTTGGTGTCTTAGACCTGCCCATCACAGTGCTTACCACTAACAGCCCATTCTAGCTATATTTATTCCACCCCTAGCCACTTGCTCAATAGGCTGATGCCTATTCTTTACGCAGGAGTGGTCACCGACTGGATTGAGAGTGGGAACCAAAGAAGAGGGACAGGTCAACCTGGGGCAATAGATAAATATTTTGAAGGAAAGACTGAATTGAAGGAAGACCAGTGTTACAGATTATGCTTTGGGACTCTGATATTTAGGATGGGAAACAAAGGGAAATGCTTAAGAGGAAAGAGAACTAGCCATAATCCTGACTCCTCAAAGTCTACAGAATAAAAACCAAAGTCCTTAGCATGACATTTACAGCCTGCAGAACATAGCTTTAACCTACTTCTCAGCCTCATCTCTCACTACTACCATCCTCCCTCAATTATCTTATTCCAACTCATCCTCTCCCAATTATCCCTAACAATCTATACTCTTCAGCCACATCAAATTTCTTTTTTCTGATGATTTTTCTTTTTTGCAATGCAATGTCTTTATATGAGTTTTGAATCTAGTAATGACTACTCTGTTATTTACTCAAAGACATCTAAAATACAGTGGAAGTCAAATCAAACACAGGGGCAGGTGAGATACAGGTATCTATTAGAAGGAGAAGGGGAAAATGGAAAGAAAGTCAGGAGTCTTTGGGACAGGATAAGAGGAAACACAGTCCTAGAGGAGATAGGAAGGAATCACTGACTATTCCTCACCACTTTTTCATTCTCCTCAGTGTAACTATTCAATTATTTCTGAATACACACCAAAAAGCATCACTGAACAATACTTACCTTACTATATCCAATGAACTCTATCTAGCAAGTTCTTTTCTATTTCATAACTTACCTGCTTCCCTCTACAAAAACAGAAAGTTAATTACAACTTACTCGTGGACACAACCCATAGTTTGAAAAACACTGCCATCATGGATAGTTTTCTTTTAGATGGCCAGCATCTAAACCTCCTGCCTATTCCCCACTATGGGTAGTATTAAGGGTGTCCTTTACATTAGTCAAACGCAACATCTTCCTTTCCATGTGTACACTCATAGGTATAAGAACCACTGACAGTTTAAAAATTATTCAGAGTAATTTCTAAGGGTCCAATGTTAAGTGATATACAGGGATAGCCATTCCTATCTCACTTAACCAGACAGTTTCTGGGGCATGAATATTGGCTACGGTTCCTGCTCTCTATCCTCCCTAGGTACTTAATCATTTTTTCTTTAACAAAACAAAAAAACTGCTTTTCTGTTTAAGGTAGTTAGAATTGATCTTAGTTGTTTGAAAGAATAAACTTGACTGATAAACCCACAGCACATCCAAGATGTCTTTTAGAATGAGCAGAGGCGCCTGGGTGGCTCAGTTGGTTAAAGCGACTGCCTTTGGCTCAGGTCATGATCCTGGAGACCCAGGATCGAGTCCCACATCAGGCTCCCTGCTCGGCGGGAAGCCTGCTTCTCCCTCTCTCACTCCCCTTGCTTGTGTTCCTCTCTGTCAAATAAATAAAATCTTTAAAAAAAAAAAAATGAGCAAATAATCAAACCAGAGTCACAGCCATACCTTCCACCATCTTGGATAGATCCCCTGTTGTTTGTTTCTTTTGCAGTCCAATGATATCAGCTAGAAAATTAGATGATGGTGGTGGCAAGCGGAATTTCTGAAAATACACACCAAGTTTTTATAAAAATGCTTGAAAGCAATTAAAATATTGTCAAAGACTTGCACTTTTATTGTCAGCTCAGTGCTATGGAAGGTCTGGACCTTAACTGTATTGCAAAATGAGGACTGTCTCCTTAATGTGTAAAAGTGACTAGTAATAATAATAATTTTTAAAAAGTGGCTAAGTGAAGCCACCTTTATCCCACCCCAGATATTTTCTTTGGTTCTGATTACACACTGGAAACAAAGACAAACATTACAGAAATAAGTAACTCAGAAAAGGAAAGTCCCTTATATTTTTCAAAGCACTTCTATGTCTATTTTACTTTAGTGGACAACTTGCCAGATGAGAGAGCAAAGCTGAAAGGTTGAGAGCTCCAGCTTTAGGCTCACCTGTGCTGAAACTCTAGCTCCACCACTTCTAGCTATAACTTGGACAAGTTACTCACAGTTTCCTTACATATAGAAGATATTTGTATCTCTCATAGTACTGTGAGAATTAAAGGTGATACATGCAGAATGATCGATATATGTCCTGGCAACATGTAGCCTTTGATAAATGAAAGCAAAAAGAAAATGGAGACCCAAGGAGACTAGGACTCACCAACTCAAATCCCTCAGAGGTAAATGGATGAAATAGTCCAATTAAGACTGGAGGCAGCTATGGGAAGAAAAATAGAGAGCACATGCTCTTCTAAAGATGACTGCTGCTATTCAGCTCCAGATACTGTTCTAAGGACATCCAATTTTGTGATGTTATCAAGAGGCCAAAAAACAAATTTACATAGAGTATATAATTTTTAAAAACATCATAGCCTGAATAAAATAGGAAGTATCAGCCTGGGAACAACATACAGATTGTAATCTGGTAATAAATATTTTGCCTAAGTTATCAAAGAAAATCAGTGGCAAATCTGATCTCAACAAGAGATCTCTGAAGCTTAATCTTTCTTGCTTTCCATAACTTCTACTCCTTGTTCAATCAGGTTGTCAAAGAGCACAGTTTGAGACGTACACTGGTCTCTGGTAAGAGGACTCAACTCAGGCCCTAATATAAAGTTTTCTTAACTTACGTGTCTGAACGCCTTTCGGAGAAATCCAAACTCCAAATAGAACCTGTAAAAGTGTAGCTGGCTCATTCCCTGCAGTACAAAAATCACCACGTTGTTCAGGTGGTTTTGGTGAAAAAGCTGGCACCAGCTGTTGAAAAATCAAACCAATACAGCTAAAAGTGATACCATCAAGTCAGCTACAAACATTCAAAAGGGAAGTGTGGAAAAAAAAGCAGTGAGCAACAGTTAATGGAATTTACCGTTACTCAATGACTGCCCCACAAAGAGTAGCTATAACGTACAGAATTCAAATAAAGATCTCTTGAGATAATTGTTTATTGCATTCAAATCAAGTAGGATACCAAGGGAAATCAAATTTAAAATCCTATTACGATTTGTTTTAAATTGGAAATAAACTCATTTTACAAAGGCATATCCTCAAAATCCCTAGCTGCTGTGTCCTTCCTAAACTAATAATCACACGACCACCTTTAAGAAAGCCAGTTCAGATTAATTGACAAGACTACTGGTAATATTTGTTAATGGAGAAAATGGCTTTTGAGTTATCTAGTTGATCTCCCTCAGATAGGTATGTCAAAAAAACTGAAAAGTTTTGAAAAATTTTTTATTGGTACATATAGAAAACCAATTTTCTTTAGACATTTAACAATGGCATTGAAGATATCAGAATAGTAAAATTCTCTTTGTCCCTTAATGTAAAAGGAACAAAAAAAGATTGACTGGGATTCTTAACACATGATGTTATTTCAATTGGGTCTCCACTAGGGGTTACAGACCAAAATACCTTTAACTGGTGTTGGGAAAGATCACTGAAAAGACATGACTGCCCGTTGACCAGTCAGCTGTCCCCAGGCACCTGAAGGCTCCTTACCCCATTCTCCTCTCCTCCTTAGAATGTGCGTTCTGCTTATCTTTCCTGATCCCAGAAGCTGCGCCAAGGACACAGCCTCGAGACAGTGATATGTGTTGAAAACACCTGCATGGTTCATATGACTGAACCCAGTTAAGGCCTCTATATAAACTTTTTAAAGATTTGGCAGGCATGTATAGGGATCCATTTGTCTTCCTTCTGCTCCAGACAAGCCTTGTATGCAAGTTCCATATTATTATTAAAATTGCCATTTAGCAACCTGGAGAGGCCTGCCTCTTTCTTCCGTCTCCCCCTGCCCTCCAAGTAAGTGCGGCGGGTTTCAGCTTACACCCAGGAAGCTCCCAAGAGGGTTGCAAACCAAAAAGCAGCCAGATAATGTAAATAAGGGAAGTAGGCCTTATATACCAATAGGTAGTACACTAAAGTGTACATGTTCCATCTAGAAGGGGAAGGCTACCATTCAGCTTTGACAAATTGTTGCCATTAGGGAATACAAGGACAAATGCCAGATCTTAAGAGTTTTTTGAAGAAATAAAGTATCTGGATTTTAATAAAGGAATTCCCAAATTAAACGTTGGCAACTCCTGCAAAGAAAAAATATAGAGGGTGTCTAGGTGGCTCATCTGGTTAGGCATCTGACTCTTGATTTCACCTCAGGCCATGATCTCGGGGCTCTGAGACTGAGAGCCCCACATCGGGTTCCACATTGGGCTTGGAGCCTGCTTGGGATTTTTTCTCTCCCTCCCCCTCTGCCATTAAAAAAAGAGAGAAAAAGAAGTTTAAGACATTCTGTACAGCAAACAAATAATGTCAATTAAGGAATATGTGGCCCTTTAAACACTAGTTTGAAACCTCGGGTCTATACCCACCATTTAAGTTTAACTCATACCTTGGTTTGGGAACACTGGATTTGCCCAGAACTGCATACTTCAGCAATTCACATAACTGGTCATGGGTTACTTCACAGTTTTCAGCAAATAAAATGGTAGATAAGCGGGCTTTCTGCAACAATATATCAGGTTATTAAAAATTAAGACTACTGGGGCGCCAGGATGGCTCAGTCAGTAAGGCATCCAACTCTTAATTTTGACTCAGGTCATGATCTCAGGGTCTTGGGATTGAGCCCCAGTGTCAGATCCCCACTCAGAAGGGAGTCTGTTCCTCTCTCTCTCCCTTTCCCTCTGTCCCTCCCCCGCACACATGCTCTCACTCACTCTCTAAAATAAATAAATAAATCTTAAAAAAATATTAGAATGGGGGTGCCTGGGTGGTTCAGTTAGTTAAGCATCGCCTTCAGCTGAGGCCATAATCTCTGGGTCTTGAGATCAAATTCCTTGTCAGGCTTCCTGCTCAGCAGGGAGTCTGCTTCTCTTTCCTCCTCTGCCCCTCCCATTGTTCATTCTCTAAAACATAAACAAAATCTTTTTAAAAAAAATTAGAACTATTGAGAACAGGAACAAAGCAAAGCAAATTATATGCAAATATAAGGAGGGATCTAATTAATTGGAAATGAAGGTGTAAAACAACAATCTGTGATATGACATTATTAATACAATATTAAGAAACATTGATATGGAAACCTACTACAGATACTTGGTTACTTGCTAGGGATAGTAGAATGAATAAACATGATTCATGCCCTCAAGTTCATTCTACTAAGAGAAAAGACATGCAGAAATAGGTAATTCCAATACAATTTGGGTAAATGCTACTATAAAGGTATAGGAGTAAAGAGGCTAACTGCCTTGGGGGTAGAGAGCCAGTTACAAAACTATACTGATATTGAAAATACGGGGTTGTTTTCAAAATAATTTTTCAGATAGAGGGGGAACACTGTGTCTAAACATAAAATTTTTTTGGCTGGAACCAAGATGGCATGCTACAGAGCAGTGGATATTTGAGAGTAGAGCAAAGAGGGGGTCAGGTCATCGATCAATGTGGTCTAAGCCAAGGAATCTGACATTATTCTGTGGAAACATGGAGTTCACAAAAGCTTCTCCCTCATACAAAAGCCCTAATTCTTTAGAGATAATTATCTCTAAACTATACTGCCCCTACAGGATTAGAGTATACTTTGTTTAATAACCAACTCTGCAACTCTCCCTCTCCTCCCAAAATCAGTAAATATCTTTCTATATCAATTAAACATAATAAACACCAATTTTAATACTTCTATCTCTAAATTTATCTCAATACTTAACAATGTATATTAAAAAATTCCCTATTGATGATACTTTTTTAAAAAATTATAAACATTATCATGAGCATCCTTTCAAACATCCCTGTGTACCTGGATAAATTCTCCAGTAAGTTCCTGGTCAAAATAAGCACCTGCAGTTGACCCTTGAACAACACAGGTTTAAACTGTGCAGATCCACTTATATGTGGTTCATTTCTGGTAAATATAGTATAGTACTGTAAATGTATTCTTTTTTTTTTTAAGAATTTTAATTTATTTGACAAAGAGAAAGACAGCAAGAGAGGGAACACAAGCAGGGGGAAAGGGAGAAGCAGGCTTCCCACTGAGTAGGGAGCTTGATGTGGGGCTCGATCCCAGAATCCTGGGATCGTGACCTGAGCCGAAGGCAGACGCCTAACAACTGAGCCACCCAGGCGCCCCCAATGTATTCTCTTCTTTATGCTTTTCTTAGTAACATTTTCTCTGGCTTACTTTATTATAAGAATACAGTATATAATACATGTAATTTACAAGGTATGTGCTAACCAACTGTTTATATTACCAGTACGGTTTTTGGTCAACTGGTTACCAATGTTATTAGTAAGGTTTCTGGCTTTAAGTAGTTAAGTTCTTGGGGAATCAAAAGTTATACATGGATTTTAGATTGCACAGGGCAGGGAGGGTAGATGGTGGTTTGACACCCTAGTCCCCCATTTTGTTCAAGGGTCAACTATTTAATTCTGACAAGTAATATTAAATTCTGAAAGAATATACCAATTTATATTTACCAATCAAAAATATGAGATTGATAAGGTGAGACTGAGTGAGGTAGGTAGGGTCTACGTGGCAGTGAGTAAACAGTTGTCAAGCATGGGAGGTCAGAGCCTGAGTAGGGGGAGGAGGGCATGCTATAGAGGAGGAGAGCTAGGACTAAGGGTAGGAACCCAGGGCATACGTGCAAAAGGATGGCTCATTGTGGGGTGTCAAAATCTGAGTGGTATGAAGGCATCCATGCAGTGGGCAGTGGAGAGCAGTGAGGGCTGGTATCAGATATTACAAAGTATTTAAGGTAAGGAAGGCCTCAATACTGAGGGACAACAGTGGTTTGTCACAAGACTCAGAGCCTGAACAGAGGGTCTCCATGTACATGAAGGATAGTAGCCTGTCACAGTAGTGACAGGAGCATTCACACAGGAGGGGGCCCTGGTACATGATGCAGGATGACATAGCCCAAGCAAGGTAAAGAGGGTGTGGAAGTGTGGGGCAGTGGCAGCATGGAGACTGGGTCAAATATACTGAAGATAATGAGAAATCGGGTGTCTCACTGAATAGAGAAGGAAATTATAAACATGAAGAGAGAAAGCAAGAACGAAACACACTGCAAGTAGAGATTTTAGTATGTATGGATAGAAAAATATTTAAATGTATATATGTATATGTGTGTATATGGGTATATAGATACATAAATACTTATTTCCTAGCTTTCTCCTGGGAGTATTGACATCCCAATAGCACTGAGCACATCTAGTACCCAGAACCTTGAGTCTCTAAATGTCATTCTCTACCAAAAAAAACCCAAGCATCCCAGAAAAAAATTACTGATTCCAGGGCTGGGGCAGGAAAAGCACAGATGAGCCTAGAACACCTTTTTGAGCGGAAATGCTCCAAGAATTATGAGGTCATCTGCAAAGAACACAAAAGCTAGCTTCATGCTCAAATATGGGATTTTTTTGAGCATCAAAATAAATGTAGTAATGGATTATAACTTATTGAACAAAATCGGCAATGAGTTTATACTAATAAAAAAATGAGGGCGCCTGGGTGGCTCAGTGGGTTAAAGCCTGTGCCTTCAGCTCAGGTCATGATCTCAGGGTCCTGGGATCAAGGCCCAGATCAAGGACCGCATTGGGCTCTCTGCTCGGCGGGGAGCCTGCTTCCTCCTCTCTCTCTGCCTACCTCTCTGCCTATTTGTGATCTCTCTGTCAAATAAATAAATAGAATCTCTAAAAAAATGAATTACAAGTTTAACAAGGAAGCATCTCTCCACAAAACTAGAGAAAAAGAAAGTAAGAATGGGACAAATCAAAATCATGTACAACCTAATAAAATATGACCAAAAAATGTCACTTCTGTGATACTCCTGTCAAACATATATAACCTGAAACTAATTAATGAGAAACAGACAAAAACGTACCTGAGGGACATTCTACAAAATAACTGGTTCAGGATTCTTCAAGAGTAGTAAGGCCACAGATGTTAAGGAAAAGACTAAAGAATTGTATGGATTGAAGACGAGACAACTAAATGTAACACATGGTTCTAGACTGGATCTCACTGCTAAAATGGGTGTTACTGGAACAATTGAGGAACTTGAATGGGGTCTAAAGATAAGATGATAGCAATATATACATGCTATTTTTTTTTTAATTTTGATGGTTGCATTGTGGTTATGTAGCACCATTTACAGAAAATGCGTACTAAAATATGGGTGGGTGGTGGTGGAGCACTGTTAGCAATCACTTTCAAATGCTGGTTGGGGTTGTTTTTGGTAATGTTTTTGCAACTTTTCTGTGAGATTATTTCAAAATAGAAGAGTGATGAGATTGTCTATTCCCTTATACTTTTCACCACATTAACCTTTAAGAAGTTTTGTCAATCTGGGCTCCTGGGTGGCTCAGTGGGTTAAAACCTCTGCCTTCGGCTCGGGTCATGGTCTCAGGGTCCTGGGATTGAGGCCCACATCGGGCTCTCTCTGCTGGGCAGGGAGCCTGCTTCCTCCTCTCTCTCTGCCTGCCTCTCTGCCTACTTGTGATCTCTCTGTCAAATAAAAAAATAAAATCTTTAAAAAAAAAAAAAGTAGTTTTGTCAATCTGACAGGCAAAAAAAGAATCCCTTATAAATAAAAAAAATGTTTTCATGGCACTATTTCCCATTTTACATTCTACAGGTATCCTGCTTTCTGAAAGCTTGTGTTCTGCCACTTCCCTTTTACATAAGACCTATTAGCACTGTGCCTTCTTTGCTTTTACCTTCAGCATTTACACAAAAAGCCAGTTATAAAGGCAGCACATCCCAAGCAGAATGGCACAGCCAAGCTCTTTCCCCAAGAACTACACTTAGCATGAAGCCTCCATAGCTTTAAATTGTATCTGTGAGCATCTGTGCTTTATCTTGATTTTGTGCATCAGTTAGGAAGATCTGTCTTGAGACATGAGAAAACCTAACAAAGGTTATTTTGGCATTAAAAATGGAGCTACCCTATGACCCTGCAATTGCACTACTGGGTATTTACCCCAAAGATATAGGTGTAGTGAAGAGAAGGGCCATATGTACCCCAATGTTCATAGCAGCAATGGCCACAATCGCCAAACTGTGGAAAGAGCCAAGGACCCTTCAACAGACGAATGGATAAAGATGTGGTCCACATATACAATGGAATATTATGCCTCCATCAGAAAGGATGAATAACCAGTTTTTGCAGCAATGTGGACAGGATTGGAGGAGGTTACGCTGAGTGAAATAAGCCAAGCAGAGAAAGTCAATTATCATATGGTTTCACATATCTGTGGAGCATAAGGAGTAATATGGAGGACATAAGGAGAAGGAAAGGAAATGTGAACTGGGGTAAATCAGAGAGGGAGATGAAACATGAGAGACTTTGGACTCTGAGAAACAAACTGAGGGTTTTGGAAGGGAGGGGGTGGGGGGATGCGTGAGCCTGGTGGTGGGTATTGAGGGCAGGAATTGCATGGAGCACTGGGTGTGAGGCATAAACAATGAATCTGGGAACACTGAAAAAATAAAATAATGTAATAAAAAAGGTTATTTTAGGAATCTGGAAACGCTTCCAATTTTTTCCCCACATAAATTAATAAATGCTTCTTTGCTTTACACCATTTCAGCTCAGAGTTACACAGGACCGCTCTACTTTCAGATAGCGGGGGAAACCTGGATATAATTTCTATTTATTCTCTGTTTTCGGTCTCTTTACACTGGAATGAAGTAGTAACCTGTTTATTCACTGACGTTCAAGTACCGAGGGCAGTGAGACACGACAGAAATCTGATAACTGAAGGGATGGATCACGTTTAGTTCTCAATACACCGCAGGGATGCTCATCAGCCTTATTATTCCCCGACTGGCGTGGCATGTAAACTGTATGAGGGCAGGGCATTTGGGGTTCCTGCGGAACCTAGAAAATTCCTGGAACACGGAAGACTCAAGAAAGTATTCGTTGAGAGAACATTCTTTTTGGGTCCCAAACGCCATATTATCAGCCATTATCAGCCCTGAAGTACGTGGCATTAACATTATCGTTCCCATTTTCTAGACTGGAAAGCAGGATTCTGAAAGGGCAGTGGGTAGATGAGGCTGACTCTTAGGGTCCAGGGCAGCCAGGGCCCCGAAAGCGGCTAGGGTGAGGGGTTGGCAACTCCTAACTTCCTCCGGCCGCCCACTCGGGCTCCCCGTTTACTCACCTTGGCCTCTGGCTGCCTCTCCTCCAGATCCCAACGGGCTCTCATCGCCTCAGCTGCCCCGACCACCGTGTTCGGGGCCCGCCTCCTCTTCCTGCCCTTCTTGAGGTGCCCGCCAGTCCTCTCCCTCTCGGGATCCATGAGGCTGTGGATAAAGACCGGCAGACCCGCGAGGGCTGAGGAAACTCCGCCTCCTGACGGGGGAGCAGGCGGGGCTTCGACAACCTACAGCCTCCCTCAGATCCTCTCCTCAATTCAAGTGTACGGAGCCCTCTCAGCCCTCCCGGAAAAGCGAGAGCGCCAACTATCCTCCCTGTTCTGCGGCAGAGAAAATCGCACCGAAACCAACGGTTTTACCGTCCGCTCCGGAAGCCGGATTCGAAACGGTTTCCCAACGGCGCAAATGCGCCTCCGCCCGTTGAAAAAGAGGGAAAAAGTTGCTGCCAAGCGACTTCCCTGCCAAAAAGCACTCTCCGCGTTCCCGAACCCCCGAAAACACCGAAGAAAAGGCCGGCAGACAGCTAGGGCCGCAGCCGCCGCCGCTTTAGTCGCAGCCAGAGCCGCCGCCGCAGCTGCCTCTCCGGACGCGCCAGGCGTTTGAACGGACCGGAAGTGGAAGTTGAATGACTTCCGGCAGTTGGGCTTGGAGGAATAAGGAGTGCGCGGAATGGCGACCAAGAGGCTTGCGCGGTACGCGAGGGGTTTCTGGGCTGGGGGTGTCTCCTGGTCGGGTGCTGCCCCCGCAGCAGGTCTGGGCAGTGGGCATCCGCGGTGTCAGCCTTCATTCTCCGCAGCCCCGGCGTCTCCGACCTGCAGTGTCTGGCCCGAACTGAAAGGTCTCTGCTTGGATCTCGGTCTCGAGCCTCCGGCCGCCCTCAGCGCGAGGTTGGAAGAACCGAGGTTCGGACTGTGTGGCCTTCAGCCACTGCCAGCCCATTCTAGGCCTCCGGAAACGAACTGGACGTGACAGCGTCTGTTAGGCTGTTCGGAGGTCTCAGGTAGCCCCCACCTCACCCGTCAAGCTGTTTACCACTTCCTAGTGATCCGTTTAATTTATAATGGGATTTATTGTGGCCTCCCTGATTCCAGGTCACGCTGTGCACATTTCTGATTTCTGGAAGAACTGTTGTAATTGTAAATAAATAGCATGGGCTTCAGAATTGGTTGATCCTGCATTCTCATGCCAAAACTGTGTTCTTTGACAAGTTACTGAACCCGTTTTCTCATCCATAAAATAGAGGTAGCAAAAGAGACTACCTCCTATAGTTGTTGCGGATTAAGTGAGATCACCAGAGTTCAGTGCCTGCTATGCCGTAAGAAATAAGATAAATGTTCGCAATTATTCCCAATTCCTTCCACTTCCCATCACATGTCTTAAACAAAAAACACCGGGAAGTGTCTGCCTAGTTAAACTTGACCTGTTCCTGGAAGTAGTTCTCTTACTTAACACCTCAGTAAGCTCATCCCTTTCTGTGAATTAAAGTATTGCCTTTGCGGATCCTTTGTCATATATTACCTTATAGTAGTTTACCATGGATGCCTAGTTTCTTTACCCCGCTGTAATTTTGAGCTCCTGGAAGGCTGGATCTGCACTGTCGCCTCTGAACTGGGCTGTGTACATAGCAAGGGCTTGAAAAATGCAAAGGCAAAAATAAACTTTCCAGTGCATCTTTTACCTCTGCAAATCACTCACATTCCTGTAAAATAAGGAAAGTAGAAGGGAATTAGCCTAAGTTTGCAAATACGAACTTTGAGGCTCATGCAGGTAAAATGACTATTAAAATCAAAAGAGAGGGTGGCAGTCGGTATAAGAACCAAGATCTTCTGCTCTCAAAGTCGTTCAATTTCCTGTAACTCACATTAATACATTAATGATGAGGGTTAAACCATTAGTTTGTTAGCAAATCCAGTCAGGAGTGTGAATGAGTTTGTTGAACATACTGGGTTGCTTTACATTTCTAGGCAGCTTGGATTAATTAGAAAAAAGTCAGTTGCATCAGCAAATGGAAACCTAGGAAGAAGCAAATCCAGTAAGTAGTGTGCGTCATTTCTTCACATTTTGTATCCTTGCACGTTTAACACTGATAAAACAGAATGACTCAGTCTGTTAAGCATCTCCCTTCAAGTCGTGATCCTAGCGTTCTGAGGTGGAGCCCCACATTGGGCTCCCTGCTCAGTGGGAAGCCTGCTTCTTCTCCCACTCCCCGTTTGTGTTCCCTCTCTAGCTGTGTCTCTCTTGGTCAGTGAAATAAATAAATTCTTTAAAAAAAAAAACTGATAAAGCATAAGCACACCCATTGTTTTGCAGAGCAGTTGTTTGACTACTTAATTGTCATTGATTTTGAGTCAACATGTTGGAATGATGGGAAACGCCACCAGAGCCAAGAAATAAGTAAGTCTGGACTGCCAGTGGCCAAAGCTAGCCTGAGAAGAGTCACTGTTATAGATATAAACTAGTTAACAATTAGTTTAAAGAAAACAAGATGCCCTATGAATTGATAGTTTACTATAAAACCTGACTTGACAAAAGAAACCAGAAATCTAACATCTGAAAGTATCATCATATAAAATAGTTTTTAGAATTCCATAAAAAAATCTCAGTTGCATAGGAACTGAAAAAATACCTTTGTAAAAAAGAATACATTTTAACTTCCACATGGTCTTCATATTTAATTGTGGAAATATATTCAAGAGTTTTAAATAGATACACTTATAACTTTAGTATTCTTATTCTTTGGTACAATTTTATTATAACTATTATATCACACTGCTTTGGTCATTCAATATGCTTTTACTGAAATAGTGATTGTCTAATAATGCTATACGATGGTAAAATATGTTTAATTTGAGTGATTACATCATCAATTTAACAATTATGTATTCAAGTGTCAATTGATTCTTTTGTGTAGTTGAATTTCCAGCAGTATTGCTGAACACATCAACTGGAGAGATTGAATCTGAGTTCCATGCTTACGTTCAGCCTCAAGAACACCCAATTCTTTCTGAATTTTGCATGGAACTGACAGGCATAAAACAGGTATGCCCTTTTCTTTTCCCTACCTCTCTTCTTCCCCTCCTCCCTCCCCCCAAAACAAGAAAGTATGATGCAAATATTAAAATTCAGAAATCAGTTTTTAGGGGCACAGAACCATCATCTAGAGCTGTGCAATAAAGATTATAAAAAAATAAAATTCAGGATGCCTGGGTGGCTCAGTGGGTTAAAGCCTCTGCCTTTAAAGTCAGAGCCCGATGGGCCTCTGCTCAGCAGGAGCCTGCTTTCTCCTCTCTGCCTGCCTCTCTGCCTGCCTATGATCTCTCTCTCTGTCGAATAAATAAATAAAATCTTTTTAAAAACAAACAAACAAACAAATAAATAATAAATAAAATTCAGAAATCAGTTTTTGAAAGAAAATAAAAAGTAATCTAATTATATATAACTCTAATTCAGAATTATATACTGTTAGAAAAAATGTTCCCTCCAGAACTCTGTTGGAATCTTTAAAAATTAGATAGAATAGTGTTATAAAGATGAATATCAAACTTATTTCATTAAATTATATTTCATGGAAATGAGTCAGGATTTAATTACTATATTGCTGTGTGATTTTAGGTAGAGCAACCTAATTTTTCTTGCTGAGTTCTAATCATTATATATCTCTTTCACTAGATAAACTCTGGCAGTTGGAACCTCTTTTGTTTTTTTAAGGATTTTATTTAGGGGCGCCTTGGTGGCTCAGTTGGTTAAGCAACTGCCTTCATCTCAAGTCATGATCCTGGAAACCCAGGATCGAGCCCCACATTGGGCTTCCTGCCTAGTGGGAAGCCTGCTTCTCCCTCTTGGTCCCCCTGTTTGTATTCCCTCTGTAGCTGTGTTTCTCTCTGTCAAATAAGTAAAATCTTTTAAAAAAATTATTAAAAAAAAGATTTTATTTAATTGTGTGTGTGTGAGAGAGAAAGAGAGAGAAAGAAAATGAGTAGGGGGAGGGGCAAAGGGAGAAGCAGGGAGCCCAATGTGGGACTTGATTTGAGGACCCTGGATTATGACCAGCACCGAAGGCAGATGCTTAACCAACTGAGCCATCGAGGCATCCAAACCTCTTCTTTTTTACATGCTCCTGAAGTGCTTAATTATGTGCTAATGATGTGTTCAGTAATTGTGGAATTCAATTGTTAAATTCAGATTTTGTGACTTTACTCAGGCTCAAGTTGATGAAGGAGTCCCTCTGAGGATTTGCTTATCTCAGTTCTGTAAATGGATTCAGAAGATTCAGCAACAGAAGAAAGTTATTTTTGCTACTGGGATTTCAGATCTGCCTGATTCCGAAGTAAAATTATGCACATTTGTTACTTGGTCAGGTAAAAAATAAGTTGTATCAATCATAATTGAGTAGGATAACCACTATGTAATTCTTTATCTGTAGTAAGAATTGTACTTGTTAACCTCTTAGGCCTTGAAAAGAAATCTCAGTGCCTAACATGTTAAGCAAGGAAAGTAAATTAATTCATATTTTTCAAATTTTATTATTCTGGGATACTTAAAAATTTTTTAAGACTTTAAGAATCTTTCTAGATTGCACCTCCCTGTTCTTTGGGCTCTAGGCAAAGAAAATGATTTAGTGAAAATTCTTATGCTCCTTTCTACAACCTTGAATAAAAAGAGTCTTCCTCATGTCCTTTGATTTATACTTTCACATTAGGAAAAAATAGGCCATTAAAGTAGATCTTTTGTATGCCTATAATATAGCATTGCAGTTAATAGTCACTGATAGTGATGCTGTGCCATCAATAGCCATATTTTTGGTTTTATCTTTCTATAAGATGTCTGTTTCTCGGTTACATTAGTATTTTCTAGAATGTTGAAAGCAGACAACCGGGTGCCTGGGTGGCTCAGTTGGTTGAGTGACTGCCTTCGGCTCAGTTCATGATCCCGGAGACCCGGGATCGAGTACCACATCGGGCTCCCTACTCAGCGGGAAGCCTGCTTCTCCCTCTCTCACTCCCCCTGCTTGTGTTCCCTCTCTGGCTGTGTTTCTCTCTGTCAAATAAATAAAATCTTAAAAAAAAAATTTAAAAAAAAAGAAAGCAGACAACCTTCTCCATGTAGGCCTTGTAACTTGATACCTTACTCTTTCTGAAATACTCAGTGTGTTTAATTGGGTGTTTGAGAAGTCATTTTGAAACTTAGTTACCAATATAATTTCTTAACAGTAAATAATGTAAGTGAGTAATTGTTAGATATTAACAGCAATTAAATCCTCTTGTTTTTTGTTTATATAGTATATTATATAAATATATATTGTAGTATATATAGTATAGCTTGTATTTATATAGTACATATTATACTTTGGTATATAGTATGTAATGATAGTATACTATATACTCATATAAAATGTACATAAATTTGTATATATAAAAATGTTATTTATATACATAAATGTATATTATTTCTTTCTAAATTTTATATAATACTGATATTAGCATAAGTAAAAACTGCTGGCATCATTGAATTTATTCTATTTTAATGTATTTTAAATATTTTAATATACTTAATGCAGACTGGGACTTGGGGGTTTGCCTGGAGTATGAGTGTAAAAGAAAACAGCTGTTAAAACCCGTGTTCTTAAATTCTTGGATTGATCTCAGAGTAACTTACAAGGTAAGTGCAAAAATGGGACATGGTCACTTTCCTTATGTTGAAAAGTGATGAAACATTCCCTACAAGGGTATAGGTTACTATAAATAAAATATTTTTTTAAACTTTCACATAAATATATTTCTTAAAGAATGTAAAAATGACAACAAAATAAGCATATTCAATATCTAATAGAACTAAAAGTTATGAAAAGTAAAAGTAAGTGGTTAATACATAGCCTTTCTAATAGTAACCTTTTTGGGGGTATGTTTCTTTTATTTGGTTAGATTTTCTATAGAAGAAAACCAAAAGGACTGAGTGGTGCCCTGCAGGAAGTGGGAATAAAATTCTTAGGACGAGAACATTCTGGTTAGTATAAATTGAAAATAATTTTATTATGTAAGTTATCTTTTTTTTTTATGTAAGTCATCTTATTTCCATAAAGTCTTTCATATGAATCTCATGGGTTTTTTTGTTTGTTTTTTTGTTTTTGTTTTTTTCCCTAATTTCATTTAAAATGAAATGGAAGGCCATTACGTATTTTATTGAATTATAAAAAGTTCTGTTTGGACTTTTTTTTTTAACTTTAAATTTATTTTATTTTTTCAGTGTTCCAAGATTCATTGCCCATGCCCCACACCCAGTGCTCCATGCAATAGGTGCCCTCAGTACCCACCACCAGGCTCTCCTATCCCCCCACACCCTCCCTCCAAGTCCCTCAGTTTGTTTCTGTGTCCAGAGTCTCTCATGTTTCGTTTCTCTCCCTGGATTACCCTACTTCCCATTT